>NMRB01003162.1:25310-50747 GCA_002633025.1 Notospermus geniculatus
AGCACCAGAACCAAAAACACTGCTTCCAACTTTTCATGTCCTATGTTTACTATTGGATGTGATGGATAGATAATAGATGCAGAGAGCTGTCATCAGTCTGCCAAAAGTGGGTCAGCCAGAGCCCATGCCAGGAGAGAGCTAAGATAAACACAAGGATCTCGAGGCCTATGTTCTAATTTGGTCCACGGGGAAAACCCATCAGATACCCAACAAACTCATCAAAATAACACTTTCTAAATATCTGATGAAGCCAGAAATCAATAGCCTTCTTGCCAAGGTACTTTTCTGTCAACCCTGAAAATTTGATAGCATTACCTCCTCTCGTTCATGAGTTATCTTGCAAAGTAGCCCTTTCGGAGAGAGAAATCCATCCAGAGAACTTCAGTCTTAATGATCAGAAAGAAGAAATTAACAGACCAAGATATCAGATAATAGTTACTCTGTATATTTCATATCATTACACTTTCATTTTCATACATACCGCAACCGCATTCATTCTTCTGTTTGATAGAATTACGCCATCCTCCCACAGCAGGGCTTTGGTCTCGTTCCTCTTCATACACTCGCACACAAAGTGTGATGAAGAGGAGGAGGAAGAGGAGCGAACCCCTGCTGTGGGAGGATGGAATTACGTGGGTTTTAAACCCCTATCGTCCTGAGCGAGGTGACGAAAGCAGCGAGCACTATGAACCACAGGTTCTTGTGGTTAGTGGGGGACCATACATGTAGGTCCTTACAACTGACAAATACGCTGTCAGTAAAGTGTCTGCCCCCCCCCCCCCCCTAAAACCACAAGAACCTGTGTATGAATATCAGATACTCTCAGGACGACTGACCTCATCCAGGCACACCATTTACATGCTTTGGTTTACATGCTGGAAATCGGCTGCAAAACGAACCCACCAATCACATCCTGAGGTCACTGCTCCTCCCACCACGACAAGGCCTACCTCAGGATGTTGGCCAAATGATACAAATCTGCTCAATGCAAAACGCATAGGTCTAGTGCTGGCCCCCTCAAAGCTTCTACACTGCTACGCAGCCTGAACAGCATGCATCATAGATTATTTCAAACTGTGCTTCAAACACGCTTCGATTTTCCATCAAAAGCATTGAAGAAACAACGAAACACCAAAGAAACATGGTGACCAAACACACCAGAACAAGTCATACACCCATCTCATGCTTCAACATAAGTAGATGTGTGCAATCACCCTATTTACAACTAGAGACTTCAATATGATAACAACCACGGAAACGGCAGGAGATGACCTTGAACAAGATGACCATGACCTGACCAGGATGACCATGGCCTTTCATGTGTTGAATGTGGCCTTGGCCAGTATAAGTACAATCTTGGAAAGATGACTATATTTCATTGGACAGAATGACAAAGACCTTGCTTACATCAGATGACAGTGTAGACTGATGGCTGAATGTTGCTCATGGTGACCTTTGACAAGATGACATGACCTTGAAGAAGGAAACTGACCTTCCACGTGAAGAGAGTGACCTTGGACAAGACATCAGTGACCTTGTAAAAGAAGTAACTGACACCACACTAACCTTCGAGAGTGACAAAGAAGGTAACAACGCTGACCTTGGACATGAGGACAGTAACCTTCCTGAAGAAGACACAGTGACCTTGACAAAGACAACTGTGTCCTTGGAGAAGAACAGTAACCTTCCTCAAAAGTACAGTGACCTTGACAAAGACAACTGTGACCTTCAACAAGAGAACAGCAACCTTCCTCAAGAGTGACCTTGACAAAAACAACTGTGACCTTGTACAAGAGAATAACAACCTTCCTCAAGAGTACAGCAACCTTGACAAGGACAACTGTGACCTTGGACAAGAGAACAGCAACCTTCCTCAGGAAGACAATGACCTTGGACAAATTGACCATGACCTCTGACACAGTGACAGATACCTTCCACAAATGCAATGACCTTGAAGAGGACAAGTTACCATAAGATAGTTGCGATAGATGCTACATTTGGCATAAGTTCAAGGACACATGAAAGGCACCATCAGATTAAAATTACTTATACTATGATAACAGCTTCTGCTATGAATGGCAGCAGAACATCCACGGTACCGTACTCTAAATTTCCAGAAAAGCAAAGAAACATTGAAACAACTCCAAAATTACTGTCCATGATCAAAAGGTATGAATACGTACAATACCTAACACCCCTTAGATTGGACCAAACCAACAAAAATAAGTGGAAGCTACCATTTTCATCACAGGGGTGAATTATCAACACCATTAAGCACATTCATATCATTTATTTACAAATATTCACAGCCATATTTATTCACAATATTGCAGAAATTCACAAAATCAGTGTGCACACAAATTCACAATTACAAGAGGAAACAATGTAGGGAACGAATTTAGAATCCTTGATCAGAGGCCAAAAAAAGGTCGCCGATAGACGGAATAAGCCGCATCGAACAATAGGATTTCCATTGTGTGCATGGAGTAGGCCTTACGTCACTTCCATCAGGGATTCTAAGTTTAGCCCAAACAGAATATTGAATCAAAAAATCATCAATCAATCTAAAGTCTACCTGGCAGTTATGCAAAACTGAATATTATTCACTGTAATCTCATACATACAGGTTGTCCCAGAAAACACCGACATCACCACTGTTCACCACCTTCTCAATAAACGACCCCAACTGGGGTCGCAAAATTTGCGAAATTTGGAGACGGCTTTTCGTATTACATGTACATGTATATCATTTTATGTGTCGTTCGTTGTGCTTTATGTTGGATATTTTCTCAATAAAGGACAGCACAGTTCTGTCCCCAAATGGTCACGTCTGTTATTTTGGTCTCTGTATTGAGGACACCTTTCAACTAAGGACAGCATTGGGCAGTCTCAAAAGACTCCTGAATACAAAGGTTCCACTCTATATCCAATACAAGACAGAACTTCGTTCAGTTACAGTACTAGTAACTGCTTCAGGTCTGTACACTCGTAAGATAATTTTTGTGACATTTTCTGGAACAACCTGTAACCATTGGCAAGTTTGAACATATTCACATTCATACTAAAATATTAACGGGAAGATATACATACAGATTAAGTGAAGGAAAAGATGATAAAAACAGAAATAAAAGTATTCTCTTATGCCAGGGGTCAAAGAGGACCTACGCAGGGGGTAAAACATAACTTCTTTTAGATTTCATCTCTACCTGCAGGGGGCATCTGTCCTTGATGAAGAATATAAATAAAGACCAAGCATTAGTTTACAAAGCAAGTGGGACCCAAGTTCTAAATAAGGGAACGAAGAAACTGAGGTCTTAAATGCCCTCTATTATCATGTAAGCAAACCAGTTTAACCCTTTCTCTGCGAGTGGGCGGTCAATTTTAATAAAGCTAGACACCTACCTAATACCGGAATCTCCCATTCATCCTGTCACAAAGCTACTCACTGGAAAGTACTCACTCAGAGCTTTCCAATGAATACCTATGTGATGGGTTTCTTTCAATGATTTTTACACGTTTTCATTTTTGGCAAAATTAGCCACAGGCTCAGTCATGAAAGGGTTAAAGAACCTGAGTAAAAGAACTGAGAGACTCTGCACTAAGCTTCTCATGCCATGGATAGGTTCAACATCCATGATAAATTGGATCATGGAAATGCAGTCAAGACTCACTGAAGTGTAGAACGCAGAATCCTTAGTGAGGAAAGCCCTGCAGCACGTACACAAGCATAAAACCGAATAAATCTCATGTTTAGGACTCTCTGCAAAGTTTGATACATCTCCCTCCCTCAACGGTAAAGGTATCACCAGTAGTGACATGGTAACTGAAATAAATTGAAATAATACTCTATGCTGTAGCCTACCCGGTACAACCTTTGACAAGGCGTGACCTTGAAGAAGAAAATTGACCTTCCACACGAGTGACCTTGGACAAGATATCAGTGACCTTGCAAAAGAAGAGTCTGATCCCACAACGACCTTGACCTTGTACCACTGAGTACAGCTTTATTTCAATTTTTACAATGCTCCCACTGCTCACTAGGGAAGATAGGCCTACTAACTTTTACCACTGAAGGGAAGATACGATCGAAGAAGTAAGTCAGAATTTAAAGTTTCTAGACACATTCTTGACGCTATCAAACCACTGACAAATCTCTCAAAGAATGCACATCAGTTTTTCTGCATCACCCTGTACAAGTATGCTGCTGCCATCTATACATCCTTTCAACAACCAGTATTCGTATCACACGTTGACAACATTCTCCATGTTGATGAAGGCCAATCGCGTCTGGAAAAGAAAGCGGCATCAGCACTAAATTCAAGATTGAATGGGAGAATTTGAAGTTTCCAAAGAGTCTCCGGCACTAAGACAATGATTATGAAAAGACTCCATCAAAATCACTCACAGCATCAAGAAAAACACATTTCAACTCACCCCTGGTTGGTTGAAATCTAACAACTCGTCATCTTCATCGTCAAGGGACTGTAGACGCCGATAGCCAGCACTCTCCAGCGACATGCTCTCTGATTGGCTGACGGGCACATCCTGCGACTCTTCAATCTCCCGTGCAATCTCACTCTGTTTTTTTACGAAGTTAATGAAGACCTGCAGAGAAAAGGATTCAAGGTCAAGGTCAAGGTCATGATACAATCTCAAGGTCACCCATCATCATCTATTTTTATCATAATGACATTCAAATATTTCCATCAATTTGTTCCTATCATCCGACACAGCGTCTGCTGCAAGGGCGAGCCACCTATGAGAAATTTTCAAAACCTGCCAGTTAACCATGATGCAGAATTCTCTCAGACCACTTACATTGTCTAAAGTATTCTGGCAGACGGAGTAATCTTCAAGTTGAAGGTCATCTGACATCTCCTCCATCTTGGAAAACACCCTGGACAGTGAGAGGTTGTTGGACTGGAGTTCGTATTGGACCATGTTGTAATGTTCCTCCTGAAGTGAGAGAAGAGAGCATCTGTCAGATGACAAACAGGAGAGAAAGAAGAGAAGAGAAGAATGAACGGAAAGTTTTATGTGACACATGACGCCTGAGATATGGGGTCATATGAATAAAGACTAGTAAATGCTTTTGCTTGAATTTTGCAATACAAATGCACTAGGCAATGCTGTACAAATCTGAAGTAAAAGCATTTGCTAGTCTTTGTTTATTCATATGACCCATGGTCTTGTTCTTACCCTCTTCACAGCTGCCACAAAATTTCTCTCAATGTATCTTTTAATGGCTTCAAGTTCCCTCTCATGATTCGGCCCCTTCGCTCTCGCACTCAACGTGTAGCCCTCGCCAAAACGTGATTTCAGGTGTTGAATGCTTCCCAGGCACTTGAACTGTCCATTCACCATAATTGCAAGGCGTGAACATAGGGCTTCACACTCCTCCATGCTGAAATAAAAGATCGAAGGTCAAGGTCATGATTCTTGAAGCTCAAGGTCGTGATAAAATCTCAAGGCCAATGTCATGAATCAATTGCAAAGCTCAAGGTCAATGGTTATGACCTCAAGGAGAAGTCATGACTCAAGGTCAAGGTCACAATTCAAGGTCAAGGTCACGATCGCTCACCTGTGTGAAGTCAGGATCACAGATCTGCCCGTTTTTATAAGATTCAGAATGAGATCCCAGAGAAAACGGCGTGAATGAGGATCCATCCCGGTTGTTGGCTCATCCTGCAAAAATAAGGAGGCGAAATCCCTTTTTCAAATGAATTATGATTTCACTTCCTGCCTAAATTGATGACTCAGCAAATTCCATCACTTCACTTCACGTTGTTGAGAACAGAGTAAAACAAATGCCAAACAAGACGTGACACCAAATAGAGAGAAGTCGCCTACCATAAGTATCACAGGTGGATGACCAATCAGGGCTATTGCCGTCGACAACTTGCGCTTATTTCCACCGCTGTACGTCTTTGATGGCATATCGGCGTACTGCATTAATGAGAGTTTTCGCAGCGCCCAATCAACCACTGTACCCTCTTCTTTTCTTGGAATGCCACGGAGTCTTGCATACAATTGGAGATGTTCACGAGCAGTGAGTTCGTCGTACAAGGCGTCGAATTGCGGGCAGTAACCTATCTTCTGCTGGACTTTCAGCATGTCGCTCAGGATACTGGAAAGAGACGACCTCTTTTAACAGCTGGACACATCATTAGGAAGTGCAGACGTAGGCCGCAGTCTCTCAACCCACCCTTTCCAGGGGCGGATCCACAATTTCAGAAAAGAGGGGGCGCACTGTGCTAGAAACATCGAAATCTGCAGTGAATTTCAATGATTTGCTCCAAATTTCAGAATTTCATGGTCAATTTTACAGATTTGTTGGCATGCGCCAGGTGTGCCCCCCCCCCTTGGATCCGCACCTGCTTTCATGCCAGTGTCAATTTCATTTAAACTAGGCCTACCGGTAATAATAATACACCTACCAAATCCTGCAATCTTGCAGAATCCCAATCACACATTGGTGCTCCAACAGAGCTTTCCAGTGAACAACTCACCTGTGCCCATCCAAATAAACATTACCACCTGTCGGCATAATATCCCCCGTCAGCATTTTAAACGTCGTCGTCTTTCCAGCACCGTTCACGCCTAACAATCCGAAACACTCGCCCTCTGGCACGCCGAGGCACATCCTGTCAACCGCCAACTGCGGGCCGAGTTTCTTTGTCTTGTAAACCTTGGTGATGTTCTCGAGTCTGAGGAGATCACGGCGGCCACTTCCGCGGAGGACTCGGCGCCTTTCAGCAGCAACGTCGACATCCTCGTTCGGAATGGGCGCTTTGGAGACTGGACGATGTCTGAAATGGAGACACAGATTCAGTCCTAATTTTCATTATGCGCTGATTCGCCAACTGTATGGAGGCGGTTCAGCAGAAAACAACAAAGGACTTACCACGGAATGCAGCGTAAAACCCACAAGTGGAGAGCTAAGCTGTGGGAACCGGTTCCAAGGAACATCACGGAAGCCAAACATGGTCCGTAATAGAGTTCCTATGATGGAAATTGTAAGGGAGGCCCAAATCAATGTGAATGGGTTGCCGGCACCTTTCAAGCTTTTATACATCCTTAGGTCTACGTAGGCCTACATATTCAGCAAAACTGGCCTTGGCATAAGAGGGATAAGGGACGCCCGTTACTTACTTGGACTTCTTGAAGAATCTCACTTCACAGAGGAGAGTGATGATGAAGAAGATGAACCCCATGGCTGCCATGGCAACCAGATTCCTGGCCATCAGGTTCCACTCGAACGGCGATTTCATCTTGTCGTACTGACCTGCAAAGTAATTGAAAACGTGGGTAATAATGTGAAGCACTTTGAGGCTTCATCACAGTGGAAAGAACTTGATAAAAGCACTTAATAAAAGCTTCATGTGATTAGTACTTTACTGGTACCTACCAGTTTTAAAGTAGAATTCATTGTGATATTCGTTGAAGGCGATATCCATTAAACCTCGTCCCAGGCAGTAGTTGGGGAACATGAGGAAGACAACCTTCAAACCTTTGTGGATTTCATTCAGGTCCTGAAAAAAAGCAAAGAAAAAATACCTTACTCTCCATTCCAAATCCCCTTGGCGCGAGGTTTATCAACGATAGCTCCGCAACGGCTGGGCCGATTTTGATGAAACATACGTCAGTTGACTTATCTTTCTTGGCGGTACAGCCATCATCACAGTCAATTTCCCGAAAAACGTGACAGAAAAAAGTTGTTTCACAAATCACCGTTTGTGCTGACGGCCGAAATGGCGGCCATTTTGAAATGACGCAATGCATCGCGCACGTGTAAACTGCACTGAACAGCATCGCGAAATGAAATGGGTTTTGAGAAAGAGATCCTTTATGTAGGCCTTACGCAAAAAATGAAGATAGCAGAAAGATACCGGCAAAAAAGACAAGTTTATTGATGTATGGTATGTTGAATTTGGCCCAGCCGTTGAGGAGATATCGGCCGAAAACCTCGCGCCAAGGGGATTTGGAATGAAGAGTAGGCCTACAGACGATTTTCAAATTCACAGATCTGCGCACTTCTGCCAAAATCGCAAACACAACTTCACTCTGAAACTGAATGATGTGACGCAGACAACCCCACGACAGTGACTTCGATGACGTTGCATCAGAGTCGACCATTGCTGAATCATGGATTGCGTCACGTCAGCTGATTTCAGACTGAGGCTGTGTTTGCGATTTCAGCAGAAGTGCGCCGATCTTTCTCACGTCAATTTGGGATTTGTCTATCAGTTGAAGTTTTCTTACCTTATCATATGAAAACAACTCCAGCAAAAAGCTCGTCACAATACACGTAATCCCAATGAAGAGATTAACTACGATGAGGCAAATATATGCAGTACTTGGCTCCTTGAACCAGAACGAGGCTGGGTACATCATCGGAGTGATCGACCAGCCGTACATCAGGAAGAGGGAGACCGTCGCCGGGAAGTTTGTGGCCGAGACGTAGGCAGGGATGTCAAAGACCCGTAGGATGATGATACAACAGATACCAGGAACCATATAGTTACACTGCGGAAGGAAAAGAAAGCATTAATCGACAATATTCTCGAATTAGCAGATCTCCGCACTTCCGCTGAAATCGCAACCACAACCTCGATCTGAAACTGGGTGACGTGACGCAGTCCATGATTCAGCAATGGTCAACTCTGACGCAACGTCTACGAAGTTACTGTCGTGGGGTTGTCTGCGTCACGTCATTCAGCTTCAGATCAAGGTTGTGGTTGAGATTTCGGCGGAAGTGCACAGATCTTTATCGTTTGTGTCAATTTGAGAACGGTCTATAGGATATCTACCTCCTGGTTTCATCTTGAGGGCTGTCAGACTGGTGCAGTGGAAATGTCCACTCCTGTTACTGCAGAGGTTCTGGGTTTGATCCCCGGTTTGGGACATCTGCTCTTCATGTCCTTCCCCCTCATTTTGCCCTGATTGTCGACAAAACATCGCGCGTCACAACTTACACTGAAGGGGTGAATGTTATCCACTCTGAATCCTAACCCCTGGCCCCTATCCCACAACCCTTGACACCTGGCATCCTACCCCTGACCCCTAAGCCTACTCGTTAATACAAACCCTAACCCTTACAGGCAGCCATTACCCTAGATACTGTGTACCCTGTTCCATAGGATTAGACGACATTTACACCTTTTACGCAACTTACCATGTCCCAGACATAATTTGCCAGCCAATAAATAAAAGGATTGATGCCGCTGATGAACTGAAGATGTTTGGCTTTGATGGATCTTTCGTAGACGAGGAAGAGGACGAAGCTGGCCGGGACGAATGACATCGCCACGATGATGAAGATGGAGATGAGGACGTCGGAACCTTGCAGGCTGAAGAAGAGCAGATGACAGAATTTTCAGCAGACGACATTTGTTGTCGGTCAATAATTTCAACAAAACGTTGTCTTTTTTTACTTCAATTTCCTTGATAGAATTAGTCCATGTTATTTTGCTACACTCTGACTTACATGTATTCCATTGTCAGTTGGTTGTTGGTGTTGTTCATTGGGTGGTTGATGACCGTGATACCGTACGCAGCCGGGTTGCCCTTCTCCTTCGGTAAGTTTGCCCGCAAGATGGCGTTGTTGATGGTGTTGAGATACGCCGGCATGGCATGGTAGCCGCGATTGTTGTAGTGAATCTGAAGATGAATCAGTTGAATCATTTCTAGGCCCAGAAGAATATAGCAGTTTTCTCGGGCACTCCAGTTTCCCCCTGCACCCAAGCAGGGCCTCATACGTATCAAGGAATCTAGAAGTAAGTAGCACAGTTTCACTTTCCTTACCTTGGCAACATTCCTGACGGCCAACCTCCGGAAAATTGACGGAGCATTCACGCCAAAATCTTCCGGCACGAAGTCCCGCGTCATTCCGAGTGACATGGCGCCGTATCTGTGTAATCGATACTCATCATTCGTATTCAAAAAGAACTGGGCCTCGTCCTGCCGGCTGATGTCTTGGAATATGTCGCTCGTGATGGTTTGGAAATCGGGCGGGTCTTTAAATCCGGTCGTCGGGCAGATGAAGCCACGCCCATCACCGGCGCATTCACAGTCGGGGTAGTATTTGGGTTCTGGTGACGCTGTGGCTGTTGAGAAGAAAGTGGCTGGGTTGTTAGAGTGGCACAGTGCAAACGGTGGTGCCCGTCACCGCTAAGAGTCCAGGTTCGATCCCAAGTCGTACCCATTCTTCACGTGATAAAGAGGGTGACTCTCTTTGACAGTGCAAGTTTCCTCCGGGCACTCCAGTTTCCTCCTGCTGTACATAAACTGATGACAGAAAACTGGGTTATTAGGCCATGTTCTAAGGGACTTAAGGCTGCATACACCTCCTGCCCCAAAAAATCAAGAGACTGCCCTACATAAGAAAACATTTATATGTTTTGATGACTCACCCAAGTCAATCTTCGTCGTATTGACCTCGCTCGGCAGAAGATGGGACGACGGAGGAACAAAATTCTCCAGATGGAACCCCTGGACATAAACATTACGACACTCTGGCTCAAAGTACCGTGACAAGAAACGCCATTTCCCCGTCAGGTCCAAATCCTTCAAACGCTCCATGACGTTTGGCGGTTTCATATCTGGCGATTTCAGCACACATGTTGCAGATGAACCGCTAAATTTGAACGTGTTGATCAACTTTTCCGGTCCTGCATCGTTGTTTTGCCGGCAGTCCCTTGAGTAGCACATCTTTGCAAATGGAATGAAATTCCCACGCGGTTGTGTGTAGTTATAGTACTGCGCCGGGCTGAGGACTAATTCCGGTAGGTCCTGAACACGGGGTGCTGTCAGGGCGACAGTCATGGCGATGCAAACGAAGAGAGCAGGGAGTAGGATCTGAGAAAATAGACCCTTCCAGTTGCGACGGATGTAGAAAAATCGCTTCACGATGACGCCATAGAATTGCCTGAAGCGTAAAGCGTGGCCGGTCACGTGGTAACTGCCGCCTCCATCACACCCTTGAGCTGAAAAACGGCAAGAAAGCTGATAAGGGACGGTCGAGCCAAATCTTGCAAAGAGTCAAGTCAAGCAAACAAGAGTTTTGCGCAACTAGGCCCAGGTTTAGAACTTAAAATACTTAGCAAATGAACTTAATTTCACAATATAAACAATACATACTGTTGACAGGTGGATCCATATCTTCCACCCGAGTATACCGATTTTCACCTTGACCTTGCTCTGACCTTGGCCCAATTTCAAGTATTTCTTCGTCATCCTGGTTAATAAGCCGTGCGTAACGCCCATGTTGCGGCGATGAGTCACCCGGGTCAGGTGCCCTAAACTGCTGCGACGCCATGCTGGCAGTGTCATTGCCGCTTCCAATCAGGAGGTTTGTAAGTGAGTTGTTGTCAAGGTCGGCATTGTCAGAGGGTTCTGGGCTAGGGGTCAAGGTCACAGTGTCAATGTTTACGTTCTCAGGTTTGAGTTCTTCGTCAGGACTACTGGTGTCACTAGGATCTGAAACCAAAAGGAAATTGATTGTTTGGTTTTAGATGCGTCTTTTGGAAGGTACGGCGTCCTCCATGAAGGCTATTCAAAATGGTACGACGCTGGGCGACCTCAAGCGAAGAAATTTTGTTTTTCAAGCACTCACCTTCCTCAATTCTTGCTTTCTCTGTGACCTTCAAGAACACCTCCTCCAAGGTCGTATCCATGACGCCATAACTACTGATCTGCAGGCCTGGCATGGCCGCATCAAGAGCATCAAACAACTTCTGGAAGTTCTTTTTTTTCAATTCTTCAAACGGCAAAACGTAATGAAGTTCACGATTGGACTCTGATATGGAGTAGGCTGTGGATATATACTGATTGATGAACTCGGTCACTCTCTCTTGGGAGCATTTTGAGACGAACCTCGGGCTGTCGTTGACGAAGTTGATACTGTCATCCACAGAGAGGGTATCTGAAAGGAGGATACATCTTTAGAAACATCACTCACAGAAATCATTTTCAAACATTTCAAATGACACAGTGGCACCTCTCTAATAAAGACACCTTGAGGGCTGAATGATGTTGTCCTTAATTGAGAGGTGTCTTCAATACAGAGGTCAAACTGAACCGAAATGACCTACTTGAACTGAACTTTGGTGTCTTTAATACAGAGCTGTGCTACAGGTAGAGATGTCCACTAAGGGAGGTTCCACTGTTTTTGCATCAGCTGCCTTGATAAAACTTAGATATGAAAATGGTTGCCAACGACCTTCAATCGGCTGAAGGTCATAAAGGTCACCAACCTGCACTCTGTACATCCTCCTCCTTCTGTTTCTTCGCGATGGTCAGGTGGTATCCGTCGCCGAAGACGCTCTTCAGATACAGCGACGAGCCACAGCACTTGAGTTTGCCGTTTGAGATGATGGCAATCCGGTCGCCGAGGAGGTCAGCTTCCTCCATGTGGTGAGTTGAGAGCAGGATGGTCCGCCCTGAAGATAAAAACAAAGGTAGGGGTACCTATGTGAAGAATATGACGAATCTATGGGAAAGCTGATGAGAGTTGGTAAGAAATAATCCAGAAGTGTCACCAGGGCTAAAACTAGAGGGGAAACAGGAAATCCCCCCCCCCCCACGGAAAAAGCTAGCTACGGCCCTGGTTACCACCACAGTTCCAGAAGGCAACCAATTCTGCATTGGCCATTGAAATGGCAAAATTACCTTTTTTGTATTTGATCAAGAGATCCCAAATGGCTCTTCTAGCGTACGGATCCACCCCCGCAGTTGGCTCATCCAAGATCACCGTCCTGGACCCGGCGACGAACGCAATGGCAACCGACAGTTTTCTTTGCATACCGCCAGACAAGCAGTCGACTGTACTGCCGCGTTTCTTTGGGAGCCCAACGTCTTTTATCATAGATTCCATCTCTTTGGCAATGTCGCGATTTTCCATGCCCTTCAGGCGGGCGTAGAACCAGAGATGCTCCTCTACGGTCAGTCTGGAGATAACCACAAGGAAAATATTTGTCAGAATTTGTAAAGATAGTAAACATAAAGTCATCTCTGAATTTTGCAAATTTTCGACCCCAACGAGGGTCTTCCTCAGGCCCTTTCTAATAGAGATCCCAGAGGTGATCCCAGAAGATCACTCCAAGGATCTCTACTAGAAAGTGCCTGAGGAAGACCCCAGTCTTCGGAGACAACTTTACTTTTACTATCATTTTGTGTGTCGATTTGTGTTCATGTTGGATATCAGAATTTTTAAAAAATACTGAATGTGAGCTGAGAGCCAATGCAGCATCACTGCCGGCACTAATTTTCATCCATGATTTAGCGAAGTATGACTTACTTGTCAAAGAGGAGGTTGTGCTGTGGACAGAATCCGAGACTTTTCCGTATTTCCTCCATGTCAGTCCTAATGTCAAGGTCATACACCAGGGCGTAACCTGCCGTCGGCGGGAAGAGTCCGGTCAGAATTGACCTGAAAAAAATTTACGACAATTGAGATCACATTCACATATTTTACTACAGGTTGCATCAAAATTGTCACAACACGAGAAATTTCCCCCTTACATAGTAGTTGTTTTCCCGGCTCCGTTGTGTCCCAAAAACGACGTGATCTGCCCTTCGTACAGATTCAGAGTCAATTTGTTCACTGCTACTTTTCCAGTCTTGTATACTTTCGAGAGATTCTCAACACGCACCCCCAGGGGGAGGTGGGAGGGCTCCGGTTCAAAGTCAGTGGCATGGTCTGAAATGGAGAAGCAAAGTCTGAAATGCGTGGTCTGAAATGGAATGTGACCCAGAAAATCAGTACTGTAAAAGGTGTACATGTCATCTAATCCTATGGAACAGGGTACCCAGTATCTAGGGTAATGGCTGCCTGTAAGGGTCAGGGGTTAGGGTTAGGATTAGGCTTTAGGGGTCAGGGGTGGGAGGCCAGGTATCAAGGGCTGTGGGATAGGAGCCACGGGTTAGGATTCAGAGTGGACGACATTCACTCCTTCAGCATCAGTACTTGTGGTATAGCGGTTGATTCTTTTACACGGCCTAGGCCCGTCTCTTATGCGACTTCACTTACTCGCATCCCTCTGTTCCAGGGCACAGGCCTGGTCCTCCTCGATGACGGATAGGCCTGGTCTTCTCCGACAGCAGCAGCTGGTGATGCTACACTGTTCAGACTCCGTACGGATGTTGTGACCGAACCAATACGTCTTCGTAAAAGGGAAGTACCACGGTTTGGGCAAACCGTATGAACCTGAAACAGAATCGTTGAGAATCATCAGTTTGCTGTTGCAAGAAAGAGTGAATCAAGGGCTGAATGGTGTAGATAACATTGGATGAATTTATTGCACAGCAGGAGGAAACCAGAGTGCCCGGAAAAACCTACGCTGCCAAAGCGATTCGCCCTCGTCATCACATGAAGAGCAGGTCTGACAGGGGATCGAACCTGGATCCTCAGAGGTGACAGGTATTGATGTCTCCACTGTACCACTCTGACAGCCTTTGCAGTTTGCTGTGTTTGAGGCAGATGCACAGGTACAAGACAGATTAAAGGAGCACGGTATTGGATCTCAAATGCGTTATTTGACTGCCGACGTAGAGGGAGCCACCTAGTGGCAGTAGAACGAACTACAAAAATGCATTACAAAATGTACGTAGTAAATCGGATCAATTCGCCGACAACGAAGTTACTCCCTGGGTTGGAGAGTGGCGCCAGCTGTTGAGAAAAAGTGGCAATACCGTGGTCCTTTAACGTAATAAAGCTGAACTCACCTGGATGCACTGCCTCAATGTACCACACGAGAAGACCATACACGATGGAATCAATGATCATCATCAGTGCCACCGAGAACAGATTATACTGGTCAGCCTCGACTGGTGACGACGCGATATTGTCCCACTGCACACCAACGCCCTCTACCTCGTAATAAGCAAAGTATTTGGCACCGAGACCAAACGCAGTCGTTGAGAATAGCGACTGAAATGAAGGAATTTTTTCATTTATGAAGGGAATCTTTTTAGCTGTACAGTGCTGCCATCTGCACTTAGAAAAATGATCAGACAAACTTTTGCAAAATAGGCCAACATCGTTTAACATAACTTACTGCGATTGACTTCGCCCAGGCGGAGATATGGTCACCCGCTGCCTCTTCACGGATCGCCACGTACATGTACGGCACGTAACTCAGGAAGTAGACGATGCCGGCACAAGCAGCGGCCACCTTCGCTTTGGAGTATAACACACTCATAAAGAACCTGAAAGGAGAGGCAACTTTTAGGTAATATAGATAAGGTTTGAACTCAAAATTACGTCTGTTTCTTATTCACTGGGGTCTACGGTATATCATGTTCTTTCAAAGGTACGACTGTAGGATAGAACCTCCCTCAGCGGACACCTCTGCCAGGAGGACACCACTCTATCAAGGACAGCAGAGTTTATCCCAAAACTGTCACGTCAGTTCATTCTGACCTCTGTATTGAGGACACCTCTCCATTAAGGACAGAACTGGGCAGTCCCAAAGGTATCCTCCATAAACAGGTCCCATCCTAACATTACCAAAATACTTTTTAGTTTTGAAGAATCATGGGATACTTACGAGAAAAGTATAGTGGCGACGGCAAACACCTCCAGTACGAGAAAGATCAGGAGTGGGTTACTGTACGTGAGGACTTTGCCATATTTTAACATAATGGTTAGGATTCCCATGGTAACGGTCATCTGTCCACAGCTCGTGATGAACCAAGCACACCAATGGACCGCATTACTTAGGCCCATCATCTTCATCACCTGGAAGTGGAAAAAGGCAATCATGATGTTTTTTTCTAAGGTTTATTTGAGAACTGAACACTAAATACAACGTTACTAAAGTCGGTTTACTCGACAAAATCATGAAAGGGTCAGCATCACCTACCTCCTTCAACCTCTGCTCCTTCTCATAGACAATACTCTGGACTAACATGGCCACTGAGTAAACCCAGGAGATGGTAAGGCACAGGGGCATCACGTGCTCAATCATGAACAAAAACCTGGAAAACAGAAACGCATCTTTTCAGGTAACTACCAGATACATGGTATCTGCGGTCTTTTGGCATCATGGTCAAGTTGCTATACCTGTCCAACTTTTTTCTGGTCATATTTTTGAGACAATTTGACACAACTTTTGAAAAGATGTCAGCAAGCGACTGAACAACCGCCAGACCCATTTTTGTCCTGTTGCGCAGCATTACGTCAGAACCTGACCTCATTGCTATTTGGCAACGTTTTCAGCATCTCATGGGTCTTATGCTGAAAGCGCCACCTGTTCGGTTTCAAAAAACGGAATGTACTCACTGGTCGGCCATAAAGCACGGATACGGAAACTGATGAAAATAGGACCCCGGTTCCACGACATCATGGCCGACATACGTATCAATTATCGCCCGCTCGATCATATCCTGTATCCAAACGAAGCCCATCTGGTAATACTGGTACCCCCAATCCTTCGGTCCGGGAAACCAATATTTTGGACGGACCTGTTTTGTCGTTTCGGTCATGGATGCATTTTGTCGAATTTTGTAAACAATGTGCGGCGGTAGGTCGCCATCGTTGTTCAGATTTTGAAATACTACACCTGAAATGCAAGAAGAGGAATTTGATCATTCTCACATTTTAGCTTTTCAAACTGATTCTCTATTTGGTTTGGGAGCATAACCAGCAAGGACCATTCGCCCGATCTCCCGGTCACAGTTCAAATGGCTGGTTTTCGGCACATCGGCCGGTACTAACACCAGCAGATCGTCTGGTACCAAGCCTGTGTATTAAACATCTACATTTCTAGGATATAATATTGATAAACATTGATATCCAACTTACTTGCAAAGACAGTGACATTATCAAAATATGCCTGCTCGAGAACATAAGTCACTAGTTCCTCCTCCGTCTGGAATCCCTTGAAAACATTCAAACTGATCCCGCGGACCAATGAGAGCCAAGAACACGCTGCGTTATCCACGATATCGAGTTGTTTCAGGAAGACGTCGGGATCTGGGATGGTCAGGTTCAGGAATGTCTTGATGATTTTAATGTTTTTGTGGAGATTGAGGTTAAAGGGGAGGTTGTCGTTGATCTGAAAGGGACACAGGACAAATTGAAAGTAACAAAGTGGAGTAAAATTTGTCCTGACGAGAATTAAGTAAACTGGATCGAGAGTTGCAGGCCAAATATGGCATTACTAGTTCTGAAGACAATATAGACCGTTCTCAAATTGATGTAAACGACAAAGATCCGTGCACTTCTGCCGAAATCTCAACCACAACCTCGGTCTGAAACTGAATGACGTAATGCAGACAACCCCACGACAGTGACGTCGAAGACGTTGCATCAGACTTGACCATTGCTGAATCATGGATAGCGTCACGTCAGCCGGTTTCAGATCGAGGTTCTGGTTAAGATTTCGGCAGAAGTGCGCAGATCTGCGAATTCAAGAATCGTCTATTGGGCAAATTTAATATTGAACAGCAGGAGGAATTGAAGTACCCAGGGAAAACCTGAGCCGTCAAAGAGTCGCCCTCTCTATCACATGAAGAGTTGGACCGATCGGGGATCAAACCCGCAACCTCAGAGGTGTCAGGTGCTGATGTTCCACTGCACCACTCTGACAGCCCCGCCCAGTGATGCATTAACGATTATAAACAGCCACGGTCAGATCACATGATACGCTAGGTTGAAACTATCATTAATTTTCCAATTGGGCCGTATCGATCGGGACGCCAGCTGCCAGGTGTTCCACACACGATTATACACACACTGGACAGATCAATACCGCCATTCATTTATCAGGGTGCGTCGACTCGACTAGGCCCTTACAATGACAGTAACAAACAGAAAGTACACCGCCCACCTCTTGTGCACAGATGTCGGCAATCAATGTCTAGAATCAAGTTGCAATTGATCCTTGACCAAGTCTACAATGTTTACAGTTTGTTATAGTCTGCTGATGCGTCTGCCTTTTATCTCTGGCTTTGTCAACATTCACCAATTTCATCAAATCATTCAGAAAACTACCTTCAATACCATGATTCTCAATTTCCAAGATCACAACTATCAATTTCTAGATCATGACACTCAATTTCCAAGATCATGACTCTCAATTTCCAACACTATGGGCTGTATGCACCAAGCGAAGATTATCTGGAACTCAGGTTAAGCCACAACTTTTCCATTGTCACATCATGCCCTGGCAAACCTGAACAATTGAAAAGTTGTGGCTCAACCTGAGTTCAAGATAATCTTCATTTGGTGCATACGGCCCTATGACTCTCAATTTCCAAGACCATGACTCTCAATTTCCAACACTATGACTCTCAATTTCCAAGATCATGAGTCCCAATTTCCAACACCATGACTCTCAATTTCCGTCACACTGACTCTCAATTTTCAAGATGATCACAACTCTCAATTTCAAGATCATGACTCTCAATTTCCAAGCCCATGACTCTCAGTTTCCAAGATCACACTCTCAATTTCCAAGATCACAACTCTCAGTTTCCTCAACCATGACTCTCAATTCCAACCAACATACCTGTTTCCCCCTGTGGCCTCCCTTCTTTGTTGACTTGTCGAGGTTATCGAGTGCTTGCGACACATTCATCTCATTCATTTCTAGTTGCATCTGGAAAATATTTACAGAAAATGGTGACGAATGCGTCATATGAGGACCAAAATGACAATTTGGGTCTAAACGGTATACATTGTAATGCTCTTCTAATCCAAGATCAACACTCACCTCTTGAAGTTTCTCCAAGTTCTCCATTGTTGAATTCTTCATCAGATATTCGCGCAATTCAGAAGATATATTCAGCCATTTTCTTGCATATTCCGACACTTTGTCCAAAAGTGCAAACGTTTCGTTGGCCTGTCGAATGATCTTGTCGGCGTTAGTATTATTCGGTGCGTAGAGAACCTTTGGATTGCTGTACAAAACATGGACGAGGATCCCAATGTTTTTGTTGAGACCAAGTTTACCTGGAAAAGAAAAAAATACATGAGACCCTTCATCAAAATTGGATTGAATTTTGAATTTTCAACAGAAGATGAAATTGATACGCACCTAAATCCATGGTCTCCTGATACTCTTGGTATTTCTCCTGAGATATCGTCTGCCTCCCGCAGACGGTGCGCTGCATAGCCATCCAAATCTTTAGAAGACCGGTGTACTTCCCTGGATCTTTGTGATGCTGGAAGGGCAAATTGGTCAAGGTTATTAGATTAATAGGTCAAGGTTAATAGGTCAATAGGTCAAGGTTAACAGGTCAATAGGTCAAGGTTAATAGGTCAAGATTGAAAGGTTAATAGGTCAAGGTTGATATCAACAATAAAGACCACCACATATCTGTCCAGATTCTGGTGAACCACGATGGGAGACTTTACTGCTATTAGATGGCACCACAGGTCAGCGGTCCTCAAACGTCACAAAATTTGACGTCACAGACGTAAGCCATAGCCTACGTTTAATACTATGGATGACGACGGGGCGAGAATTTCTTCTCAGAATATGTAAGAAAGCTGACTCACAAACAACAGCCATAAGCAAAATGACAGAATATGCACAAGTACAAAACGTGAGTGAAAACCAACTTACAGGGGTACCAGGAGGTGGCGTCGATGTACCCGTCCCGGTAGTATTTGACTCCTCCGTTGGGAGAGGCGCTGTCTGGTTGACGACTGGTTCATCGTCAGAGTGGCAGCCATCTTGGGGAAGGCGTTTCGCCAACTCGCTCAACTCCATCAGAGTTTTCTCGAACGAGACGAATGTATTCACCTAAAATCAAATCGTAAAAAGTTTCATCATGAAAGATTTGTATCACAAGTTAGTTTGGGAAGTTTGCACTGCAGTTTTTTCTGGAGTACACTGTGGACAGACATAATAATGAACGTGTGCCTGGAGAAAAGGGAAAGCCTGGCCTGGCAGTGAAGTTAGGATCTGCAGGCACGTGGTGCAACGAAGCGAGGTAAGATTGAACCAATTTCAGCGAGGCATGACATAAATAATGACAGATCATTACTTACATTATCGGAGAATTCCTGGAATCGCTTCCTAGCCTTGGTGATGTTTGCTGCACCCATGTTCAGCTGAAAACAGAGAACGTCCAAAATCTAAGTAGAGTTTGTTCACTGATTCATCACTAAGGTCGTTAACTTGCACATAATACCCAGGGGTGGATCCAGGATTTGGGAAAAGAGGGGGTGCCCTGTGCCAGGAATATTGAAATCTGCAGCGAATTTCAATGATTTGCTCCAAATTCTAGAATTTCACGGTCGATTTTACAGATTTGTTGGTCAAAGGGGGGGCCTGTGCCCCTCCCCTGGATCCGTGCCTGATACCAGTTCCTGATTTGACCTGCAAACTTACCAACTGAATGACGTCATTTGCTGCGACGACTTCGTTGAGTTCCCGTGAAAGGGCATCAAACTGGGTCTTGTTCATTTGGCAGAGGAAGTCCTCTGTCTCATTCTGAAAGAGAGACAGTTGAGCCTCAGTTACAGGGGACACTTCAGCTGAGGAAACCTCTTTATCGGGGACACCAAATGTTGCCTAAATTGGTCATTTTACCACCAAGAAAGATGTTCACCAAAGTGGCATGAGATGCTCACTAAAGTGGTATGAGATACTCACTAAAGTGGTATGAGATACTCACCAAAGTGGCATGAGATACTCACTAAAGTGGCATGAGATACTCACCAAATTGGCAAGTGGTACTCACCAAAGTGGCATGAGATACTCACCAAAGTGGCATGAGGTACTCACCAAAGTGGCACGTGATGATTCGTTCTTTGGCTTCAGAAGACGGGACAGTTCATCTTTATCACAGGCAAGCTTATGTAGGTTGGATGACGAGAAGAAAATATGCTGAAAATGAAAAGGAGAATTTCAGCCATTCCGTATCTCAGACAGAACGGGATAATTTCCGAAATGGCTGAACTGCTGACTTACCTTCAAAACTTCCACAATTGCAACTTCGTCAACATCAGCATCACCTGGACTCTTCAGACCAAGGAGTAGTTCCACTAGGCCAGCCACCTGGTGGCGATTCATACCACGTAGTGCACTCGGCGACGCCAACGCAGAATACAACAACCCTCGTTTAAAATCTCTGAAGTGTTTCGCCAATAAATTATTCATGGTTTTATCCGAACTGTCCCCGTCGGCTGCCATGTGAGGTAACGACCCAGAACCCGTACTGTATCTATTCAAAAAGTTTGCCACTTTGTGAGGGATGTTGTCAAAAATATGCGACGGCATGTCGTCGCCGATGTCACGTTTTTTGCGATGTAAATAAGTTAATCGTTCTTTGTCATCAACTGCTTCAGCACCAAACAAGACCCGGTAGACCTCCTTAAAGTTGACCGTTACATCCAAAAGAGATTTCGCCTCCTCCGCCGGCATCGACAAGTTTTGCACCATGAAGTCGAGGAACGATTTCTGATTGGCTATTACTGAGCCGAAGGAAAAATCTGCAAGACGAACGAACAAAATATTTCAATAATCTATCCGTGGTTGCCATGGTGATGAATCAACAAGCACTTTCCACTGGTTGAGCTAATGGGACACGATTCATCTTCAAACAGCGGGTTTTTTTATTGCGCTCCTCTTCATCTACGCACACACACGTGAGTGGATGGAGAGCCTCCGCTGTTGGAGGATGGTTATGACTCTCCTCACAGCTCGGTGGCAGAGCACTCGATTGAGGAACAGACAGTGCTATATAAAAGCAGGTCAATGCAGAAGATGGCTGAAACGCCTCAGACGGTCCACAACAGTCGTTCCAATCTGGTCCCTAGAGGGCAACTCCTTGTATTCAGGGTCTTTTATTTGAGATTTTTATCACTGGAGTGCCCTCCAGCATCAAGAGTGCTATAGTCGATTCGCGAATCAGCAGATCTGTGCACTTCCGCTGAAATTGCAACCACAACCTCGATCTGAAACCGGGTGATGTGACGCAGTCCATGATTCAGCAATGGTCGACTCTGACACGTCTTTGAAGTCACTGTCGTGGGGTTGTCTGTGTCACGTCATTCAGCTTCAGACCGAGGTTGTGGTTGAGATTTCGGCGAAGTGCGCAGATCTTTGTCGTTTACATCAATTTGAGAACGGTCTATTGATCCTGAAGTCTACCATCCTGAAGAAATCAGGCCCTCTTAGCATTGCCCTTTAGCTCGCACCACGGACTTACATACTGTCAGTTTGCTACGTTTGTGCAAGCTCAGGAGCGATGCTAAGAGGACCTGATTTCTTCCGGATGAAGGTTTACACATCTAAACGAACTCTACTTCCTTCACAAAACGTTCACACCGACGTTACTTACTCTTGGCGTTGATAAATGCGTCATGTATCATAATCGGATCATCAATCAGCTCCCGGTACATCCCTGGTATCCGGTCCATATCTTCCGGTTCAAATCCAGGGTTGAAGAAATTATTTCGTTTGGCGACATTTTTCGCTAACGTCAGGACGCTATGGACGCTAAAAAAATCATAATAAGGCATAAAACAAGAATCCAATTCAAGATCTTACTCTACGTATTCAAATCTAAGAAGGGCTCCCCCGTGTACACCTCAGAGCTCCTCCCATCTTATGACCCCCAAGCAATTTCTGAGGACTATGGGCTGGAGGCCTAAAAAGAGACTATTAACAATGAAATATTATGGTACCTTGAATTATTTTTTTATTTTTATTTATTTATGATATTTAGAGTGGATGCTGCCGTAAAATACCATTATGCCTACCTTGAATTAGGAAACTCTGCAAAGCCGTCATCATTATGATAACCTCCATCGCAGAACACCTGCATGATTGCAATCATGCCGGATGACGGTAGCGGCATGGCGTGGAAATTCCTGGCGTGCATCGGTTTTGCCGGCTGTTTTGTTCTGATAGCTACGAGGATGAAAAAGAGCACCAGGGGGATGAACACCTCGAACATCAACACGAACTGAAACGATAAACGATAAATTTTCTAAACCAGGGAGCAAATTTCGCAGCAAAATGATAAGCAAGATTTCCACATTTTTTGGTCAGATCTGTACTCAGAATCATCGGAAAGAACATGCGCAGATCGAGGATTTTTGGCAGAGGGCCGGGGGTCAGGGCCGACGTAGGGGGTTGTTGCAGGCTGGCGCCAAAGATGCACGCACCAATGGGGGGTGGACAGCAGGGGGGTCACGACCCCCAAACCCCCCTCTGGATCCGCGCCTGAAAGAAACTGCAAACTGCGGCTGTCAGAGTGGTGCAGTGGAAACATCAGTGTCTCTCACCACTGAGGTTCTGGGTTCAACACCCTGTCAGGCCCATTCTCCACCGGATAGAGAGAGCAACTTTCTCTGACAGCACAGATTTCTATGTCGGGCACTCTGGTTTCCTCCTACAATATATTAATTAACCCAACGCTGTCAACAGATGTTTTTCACGTGAATCACATTTCCATGACGACACGATGCTGCCATATTGGCTGTCAAAATGTCAAGTGATCATGAACACAGCGTCAACACACAGAGAGTGACGTCAAAATGCCATGACGTGACAGTTTTGACATCATCGCCGGCCATTTGGCGGCCAACATGGCCGATTCTTTGCAGTCATATGACCGTTATGACGTCAGTGAAGAACCTCTATATATAATAATGATGTATTTGGCATTTTCAGCTCTCGATTTCACAATTTAGAATTGTGCCATGGCACCCAAGGTTTGCATGACCAAACTGTCTATGCAGCCTGACCGGCACAAACAGACATGGAAGGGTTAAATTACAGCCCTTAGCAACATTGGTAGTATATGATTTATCTCAATGCAATGAATCAGTTCAATGAAATATCTCGCTAAGACGATTACAATGAACAAGACAGATTATAAGAAATTCATCCACGTTGAAAATCAAGGCACTCCGCGCCGAAATGCCAGAGGTCATTCCTCAAAGGTTACAGGAAGACTCTGATAAAACACAATAATGGAATCCTAAATGCTTTGCGGCGAGTCTTAGAGTACATACAATATGAAGACGTCATCTTTGGTTTTGTACCGCAGATGCTATTGATGGCTGCGAGGTTTTAGCTGCATGGGTATTCTGGTGTATCTGCGAGGTTTTAGCTGCATAGGTATTCTGGTGTATCTGCGAGGTTTTAGCTGCATGGGTATTCTGGTGTACCGTTACGTATAGCTGAGCTAAATTTATATCTTTCTGCCGAACGCAGGGTACTTGCCAGTGACAGCCATCTGATAAAAACCCATTTGAGTGCAGAACTACATGTACTCCCTGGACAGGACTACTGGGCTTTCTGAGTGGAGCAGTGGAAATATCGGCACCAGTCACCGCTGACATTCTTGGTGCGATCCTAGTGGGACCCACTCTACATGCAGTAGTGGAGAAGGCAACCCTCTGCTGACAGCACAGGCTTTCTGCGGACACTCTGGTTTCCTCCTGCTGTACATTCATTTGCCCACAATTGTCTATATTATGCACTCAAATGTTCTTGCCCAATCATGTGCAGCAGATTGCATCATGTGATCATAGGATGTCACATCGTATTGGATCCTCAATCCTCGTATCGGATCCTCAATCCTCGTATCGGATCCTCAATCCTCGTATCGGATCCTCAATCCTCGCATCGGATCCTAAAACCTCGTATTGGCAAGAACATTTGATTGTATAATATAGCAAAGAGTGGATGGCAGGTCATCGGGATTTTTGTTGGATGAAGAAAAGTTATATCGGACGACCTAACCCCTGACCCTTACAGGCAGCCGTTACCCAAGATACAGGGTACCCAGTTCCATTCCATAGGATTAGACGACATTTGCACCTTTTACACCAATACTTTTCAATGTTCTAAACATCAACACAGAGGCAAATGATTTTTCGATTATTTCTTAAACGCAGCGCTGGCCATCTTGACAGATGCTGGAATACGCCAGCGATTATCGCGGCTCAGACTACATCCTTTCACAGCGCATCAGAGCGCCGTGTACGAAGTCAATTGATTCGTTTATTGATTGACCTTGGGTGAACTCCAGCGACCCAACGTCACCTTGTTTACAACCGAAGCCTGCCCTACTCCACCAAATAACCTACGAGCCTAAGGTGCTCCGCGGCGTTTCTCAAGTGCGTGCAAGTCGTCTCTCAATGGGCAATTCACCATTTGTTGGTTTCCATGACTTTATGCCTTGACTAGTGACAGAAACGACCGGCAGTGTTTCCGCCAGAGGGTACTAAGGGTACTATGCTAGTACCCTCAAAGGAACAGAAAAGGGCCATTTTCTTTAATTTCATGGGGTTTTTGTTGATTTTGAAGAAATTAGTACCCTTCAAAACATTTCTGGCAGAAACCCTGACTGCCCATAGTTTTCAATGAGCAAGTTGCCCATAGAGAGCAACTTGTGCAAAAAACTCACGAGTGGCGCCTTAATCTGACGTAGAAACAAATACACAAGGCTTGCTTATACTTTTTTGCT
>NMRB01003162.1:54707-68471 GCA_002633025.1 Notospermus geniculatus
CCGGGCACGCCCCCCCTTGGATCCGCCACTGGTATTTTACCTAAGGACTGCTAAGATGCATAAAATCTTCATTGAGATGACTGCATGTGATTTGGTTTCCATTCTAAAAGCCACTCAGAACAATTTTTCCAACGAATCATCAAATATTTTGTCAATTTTCCCTAATTTTCCCCCATCAAGTTAATAATTCAAATGAAACATGACTGGAATATTCCTCCCAAAATATCGTCTTTGTCAAGTGAACAATGCTTGATATCAGCCAGGAGAGGAAACCACTTCCACATGCCTCTAGTTCTCACAGGAAATGTTCCATACAGCATCTTCCAGGCGTTTCACACTTAATGGACATCAATTTAAATGCTTCCTGTAATTATACTAGCAACAGTTTATGAATGTAAATGGTGACTCTCAGGTACCCAGCGTGAATGAGTCGATACCAGTGTTGTTGAGGTTGTGCCGGCCCAGCGATGGAGTCTTTTACTTCATGTTGTATTTGTATTTGTACCTTTCCATCAGGGCTGAAGCCATGGCATCATTGGCCCTGATAAGTACAGAAGAGGCTATCTCAAGCTACTCATGTTCCTCACTTGGATGGGATCTTTTAAGGCCTGTCTACACGATCATACTTTTGTTCAAAACATCATCATACATTTGTATGATGATGTCCAAGCTTGTGTGTCGATTTCTGTCTTGTGACAATGCAGCTATAATTTTGAACATCATCATACATTGTTCAAAACAGCATCATACACTTGCATGATGATGTTCAAGTTTGTTGTGGATTTCGATCTACAGTCCAACATTCATGAACTTTGTATGATGAAGTATGATGGAGAAAGGATAATGTTGGATGCTGTTCAAGTTTGTTGGGAAAACCGTCCACACGATCATACATTTGTCCATGAACATCATCACACATTTTTTTGGGATGTTTTGCATTGGCAAGATGAAACATGCAGCTAAAAATTTGAACATCATCATACATGTTCAGGTTTGTTGGGAAAACAGTCCACACGATCATACATTTTGTCGTGAACATCATCACACAAATTTGAACATCATCATACATGTTGGTTGCTGTTCAAGTTTGTTGGGAAAACAGCCTACACAATCAAATATCTGTCCATGAACATCATCACACAAATGTATGATGATGTTTTGAACAAATGTATGATCGTGTAGACAGGCCTTTACTTGCCCTTGCAAAGGAACAAGGTGCAAGGTACAAGGCACCATGGCGTACTGCTGTTCATGCAAGGGATCATATCCCATGGCCTGGGCTGGATTCGGACACCGGATCTGCCGCTTGCTTTTAGCAGAAGTGATAATCACTTAGCTACCAGGCTCTTCAGGGCTTGATGTTGTGATGAGCGGCATCCAGCAAGTCTTCTTCAAAAGCAGCAGGCATTGGAAAGCATTCCATTGAAGACTACTCAACGAGAGTCCTTCATCTTTCCTTCATTACCCCTCCGTTACTCCTTTATTGGTCCCTTCAAGGGCCAAAATCCCCACGGCGTGCAAAACTCATTTCCCATCCTTCACCTGTGCAACTCGTGTCAGTCTCCAACCTGTTACATCGACGGGCAAAAGACGATAAATTATTCACCAACAATAACTAGACACTTTCCGTTGTCCATGAATCGCCTTCATAATCGCCAGAAAATTCGTGTACGGTCATCCATCTTGTTTGTGGCATTAATCTTGTCAGGATCACGATTGCCTATTGTGGTGACGATCTTGGTTATTACTCGCAGCAAATTCCACCTGGCTTTGATTACACCCTCCTCGTCCTTTCATCTTGTGCGGGTATGAATTATTACCCAGCTCATTTTAACGTACTTGAACTCTGTAAAACCGCACACCAAAACTGGTGGACACATTTACTTCCTGTCATGCCGAACTTCGCGGGTTCAGGCACTGTTTTTCCAGCAAGGACGTGGCAGACGCAGTGTCACTTGCGCATGTCACGCAACCCTATTTATTTCCAAATAAACATCTGCCCTTGAAATTCACCTTTTTTCCGATAATTAAACTTTTCCGCATGGTGTCATGGCGAATCTATATGAGATATATTTGAAGCTTATTACTGGAAGCAATTTGTTTTTAGTATCAAAAGATTGTGTGTATTTGATCCCTTACGCTCAAGTTGGCATGACAGAATATGAAACTGATAAAAATAACATTATAATTGGACGGCTATTTTTACAATATTTTAACCATTCAGGATTGAAGGGTTGAACATTGCGTTCAACTTGGTGCCCCGACAACAACTGCATAGTGCATATTTGGTGCCCTCCAACCCCCAAGAAGTGGTTCGTGGATGTTTGTTGCCACATAACAACTGCATACTGGAGCCTGCCGGTTTGTGACCCTCATTTTGTCCGGTACATATCTCTCCAAGGAAGTACGTCGATGAACTCATCTTCTGAAATGATATGACAGGCCTCAAAATTCAGAAATTTGCCTCCACGGCATTTGTGAAAAAAAATGCTGTGGAGGCAAAGGCCTCTCCACAGCATTTTTCCCACTGTCCAAGGCAATTTTGAAGGCATTCATTCCAGCTTTCCTGAGCGTCCAGGCAGCGCATCCTTGAAATCCTAAGCCGCTATTTTAGCTTGCATCTAGGCTATATGTACATGTAGTCTGTTGTTATGCACAGGCCCCCGAAGAGTTAATCAGTAGAATATTCCTTGTAAAATTGGTGAAAAGTGAGCATAATGACCAAATCTATACAATGTATTATTATCAGGCCTATATAAAAAGACTTAGCCCTAGGCCTATAGAGATTAGACTAGGCTCTAATTTTAGGGAGAAACTTCTCTCAAGCCATAGACAGTCAGATAAGTGGCTGTGAAAGGCCTCTCATTCATTAGACTCCACAAGTGAATTCAAATTTCCCGCCTAATACACCATATTAAAGCAAGGTATTTTCTGATTGGCTCAGCCTCAGTCTTGACATTNTGTCCGGCCCTCCATGAACAAAATCCGCCTTCACAACGCGTGACGCTGGCATATTGGGTAAATTTATCACATTTCGCCTGAGCCCGTCTCTGAGGTGGAATGAGAGTGAGTGACCCGTGGTATTGATCGGTAGCGCTTCGCGCGTTTGCCGCCACGCGGCGTTCAGGGTCCTTGCGTCAAGGTATTCGACGGCAATATTCGCCGATTCAGCGGCATTTGCCGCGAGTGCCGCGGGGAAATTTGAGCCCTGTATGAATTTGACACATGTGCCCCCAAGTTTGTGCCGAGAGCATCTTCTGTCAAATTTATCTACAAAAGTTTGGATAGGAACAGGAAAGAATCTGAAGGAGGATATTTCAGATGGTTGATAGGAACAAACTTTCTCCAAATATTTTTCAATTTGTATCATAGGATGTGAGAAAACTGTAACAGAAGCTGTCGTCTGCTGATTCTGCGGTAGATGAGCTAAGGTGAACGTTTCCTTGGAAGTGCAGTATAAAATTCTCTCCTTTACTGCCTCAAACTTAATTTGCACTGCCGTGAACCTTCTTCTGAGTTTCTTCCATCGCGCAACTGCTCGTAAAGGAAGACTGGTGGAAGAAACGGAGTTCTCGTCTCGACAAACACCGACCAATTACATTGAATGATGCGACTAAGGAATCTCACGACTCTGAGAGAAAATCAATGATGAAGAGCTTGATGTTTTCTCAAGAATTGTATGTGTTTATTTTGGGTTGTTCTGGATGAGGGGAAGTGTTTGGGGATGCTACAGTGTTTGATCTTGTCAGACCAGATACAGCTTTATTCTGGAAGTAAAAAAGTCTGGCTGTTGTTTGGAAGCATTGTCGGACGTGCGGTTACAGGGCTTTGAAGTCGTTCGGATGCTATGACTGGATTGTTTTGGCAAAGAACCTTCGTTCTTTGAAGTATCATAATCTCATGGTGCTGTTGTTGAACTAGTGAAGGCTCTGTCCAGGAAGCTAAAAAAGTATGTCTTGTATGCAGTGCTCGGAGAGGCTGGGATGCATTTTATTGCAGGAGCCGTTGGGACTGTACTTTGTTGGTAAGAACCTCGTAAAAGACAGTGAGGTCTTTGTCTAGAAGGTCTGTCCCAGAGGTTCGGCAATGTGTGTAGCCCATCATGGGATACTGATGAAGATGTTAGAAGATCTGATGGCCTGCTGAGTAGCTCTGTTTCGAGCAGCAAATATGATGTTTTTGTGTGTAAGTTCAAAGAAAACACCCTTCCCACATAGCCAAGCCCCATCAAAATATTCGTAATCACTGCATCTCACCACCCCCTCAAAATGTTCGGACCTCACTGCATCCCACCATCCCCACCAAAAAGTCCTGACCCCTCTGCGGCCTCACACGTCAAGCAAAGTGTCGTAGAATCCAAACCTCCACGATTAGACATTGCTGACCTCGGCAATATATGTTCTTCCACCTTCAGCGATATTCAAGTGTTTGAGCTCCATATGATATTACCCAAGGCACTCCTGATATACATACTCCCCGACACCACGACTTGGCGACTTACCGTTATTACTACATGTACTTGTATTTTATGGTATTAGTCATATTATATGTGTTTGCGATCCTTCTCCGCGTTGAGTGGCTGGTGCGGCTATTGAACAGTGACCGCGGCCAACTGGGGAAAGGTTCTGGCACCAGTAGTTCTGTCGAGAGCCTTCGTGGGAATACCAGTACTTCTCATCAGATTCAGAGGTGGGCTCAGTTCTGCATCGCGGAACTGTTCCTTCGCTTGATCCTGTTGTCTGTAGTATCGGTGGTACCACTCGCAAACAAGGCTGTGCCAAATATGTCTGAGCTTTATTCATCTGTGTGCACGTAGCTTTAGCATTCTTTAATTTTTAGGAAGACTGGTCATTTTTGAGGTCACCAGTGTGCACCAAGCTTTAGGATTGTTGAATTTTTAGAAAGACTGGTCATTTTTGAAGTCACCAGTGTGCACCTAGCTTTCGAATTCTTGAATTTTTAGGAAGACTGGTCATTTATTAGGTCACCGGTGTGCGCCTTGCTTTAGTAATCTTGAATTTTTAGGAAGTCTGACCATTTTTGGGGTCACCGCAGCCAATGGCCTTGGTTACAGCTTCTCACTATGCTTCCTTCTTTCCAACAAGCCTGGCAACTCCACTTCCTTTTCAATCAACTGACGCTAAAACATAGTAACACAACTTAGCAACAGTCAAAGTGGCAAGGATACTGAACATAACTGACGAAACAGCCAAACACACATGTACGAGTGCAATTTCAAAATTACCGTTCACGCCGACACGAAATCAGACCCTCTCGGTTTCCTCATTTGAAAATACCTCGCATAGCTCCNCCCCCCCCCCCCCCTCACCCCCTTATACACCCAACATACTACAGTGGAACCCCTCAGTCTGACCACCCCTCTTACTTGACCACCCCTCCAAACTGACCGATTTTTGTCGGTCCCAATGAAATCCTTCACATTTTCCATTAGCTAAGTCGACCACCCCTCTACCCCGACCGTGACCACTCAGATGGTGGGTCCCAAACTTCATTTCAACCCCTCTAAATTGACCACGACCACACAATTGTGTGCATTTGAACATGGGCTCTTTTGAAATACATGTACAAATGTACATGTAGTCAGAATATGGAAGTGGTCAGAATGATCTTCTGGGCCAAACACCAAAGCCAAGCTAAACCAAGCTTCTAAAGTGTAAGATTTTGTGAAGGTATTCATTTGTTATTGAGGCTGCTGGCCATAATTCACCTTTTAATCATCATAATCAAAGTCCTTTGATCACATGAGTTAGCAATCAAAGTGCCCCCCCCCCTCATCTCAACCTGGCTAAAGTGACCACCCCTCTAAACTGACCACTTTGCTCCGGTCCCATGGGTGGTCGACTTAGAGGGGTTCCACTGTACAGTGGTGCACCCTCGCTCCTACAAGCCTCGATTTTACGAACACCCGGATACTACGAACCCAACATCTGGCTCCCAAAATTTCATGACATGTATGTAAATCCTCGCTATTACGAACTCCGCGTTAGTACGCACTTAACCCTTGGACCCTGAAGGGTTCGTAATAGTAAGGGGGGACTGTAATTTTAAAGGACAACCCTATGAAAACCTTGTGTGACCAACAGATCTGAATCCCTTGAAGGGAAGAAAAAGCGTTAAACCAGAAAGAATACACATGTCTTAGACATCGGATAAACTTGACAAAAATTGAGATCTGACGTCATATCAAACAAGAAGTAACCAGACCAGTTGAGGCAACCTAGATTCAACATCATCATTTATTCATCGACGTCCCTGGAGTACCTGGCCAAAGAATCGCCAGAATACTTCAAATATCCACACACGGCTAGAACCTGCGATAGTCACGGTCCCGCGAAACCGGACTCTGTAGCGCCGCGTAAACGACTCCATCTTGTTGACCGAGGAAACGCATCACCGCGGTGACGTTTATCAGCACTCTCGCAGCCTCATTGTCTCGGTACTACTGTATGAAAATCATACCATTCCATCATCCGTGGTCGTGATGCTGATGGCCAAGTCAAGCAGCCAGTTTCTTAAAGGGTAAGTCCATCTGTTTGTTTGTCTACATCTGTGAATCTCATTTCCTCTATTGTAACAGTCATCATTTGGTGTAACAGTAACAGTTGAATTGATCAGTTGTGAACAGGGGCAGATCCAGGATTTGGGAAAAGCGGGGGCGCCCTTTGCTAGGAACATTGAAATTTGCACTCAATTCCTGAATTTCATGGTCGATTTTACAGACTTGTTGGCCAAAAGGGGAGGCGTGCCTGGTGCGCCCCCCTCTGGATCTGCGCCTGGTGAACCCACAACCTCAGAAGTGAGAGACACTAAAATGACAACTACACCACTCCCGACTTCCACATGCCTCAAAGCCGCTTATAGAATCAAACCAATGGGAGTCTTTAGCTGCCTGTCAGTGGCCCAAGTATGTCACAAACTTTGACATTATGACGTAAGCCATGGCACCACATCATTATGGATGACGTTGTTGCATACACTTTTTCTCTGTGACATCAAATTTCATGACGTCCTAGGACCGCTAACTGGTGGTGGCCCCTGACGGCAGGAAAGTCCTCAATTGAAACAGCATTACTCTTCACTTTCTTCAAATGAACAATTTTCCATCAATAACATGCCCATTTGTAGCATCCAATACAAAATTATTCACCACAACCCCCATCAGCCCACACGGACAGCCACATTGTCTCGCTGCTGCCATTTTAAAAATCCACCATCGTCAGATTTCCCGATAATGCACAGAGAAGGGCAAGTAATTAACATTTATATGAGAGATTAATTCATCTGTTTGTGGCGTAAGTGTTCTGCGGTTTCAAGATGATGATCTGCAGGCAGTTAGAAACCTGTTAACGCTTTATTATCTGAATAATCTATTTTTTTCATGTCGATTTCAGCATCAAGTAGGACGTATCGGGGCGCCACAGACATTAGAGTACAGAAGCGGTTCCAGGTATCAGAGACTTTCCTGCTTTGGAGGCCATCACCATCCTAGAACGGAAGCAAATTTGACGTCACAGAGTAAGTGCACGCCATCGATAATGTCATGAGGCCATGGCCTACGTCTGTGACGTTTCAGGACCGCTAACGTTTCAGGACCGCTAAGAGGTGGCCTCTAATGGCAGTAAAGTCTCCCATTGCGGGGGTGGGGGGCACTACTTCTAATGCATTGTAAAGAAGTGGCATTAGGGGGCGCTCACCACTTGCGCCACATAAATCCACCTATGGAGTGTGTGTGGTGTCTCAGAGCTGCCATTCCAACTGCAATGGTACTCTCGAGAGCTCTGGTTATCTCCTACATTATAATTCTTTCATGTCTGAACATCTTTCTTGTCCCGTTTCATGTTTTACTTCGTATTCTCCACCAAAATTGACATTTCAAATTAGTCTCTCACGAAAATACACAAAAAGAGCATGACAATTGAACGAAATGTCACCATTCTCATCTTGAACAATCAGGATGACCATTATCCATTTAGAAGTGTTTGTACCTATATGACAATCAAGATGTACCCATACTAATGACTCTCAATGATTTCCGGTAGCCGAGTACCTGTTGAATGGTAATAAACTCGTCAGGCTTCCCCGGTTCTATTACTTCCACGACCGGTATTGCCAAATCACTCAAGTGCCTCGACTCAATTGAACCGATATTCAGTGAGATGTTTATTCAAGGTTATACAGTGAGTCGATATGGCCTAGGGCCATCTGTAACAAGAAGGTGAAGTGGTTGGAGTATGTACTTTAAATTCATAAAAAAAGACAAATTTCATTTTTTTCTTGTTCATTTTCTATTTTCTATTTGGTGGTGGTGGTGGTGGGGGGGGGGGTCATCTTCATTTTACCGTAAGTTCTCCCTTCCAAACATCTGAATTTGAAGTTTGGACTTTTTCCAGATTCTGTTACACTCCTCGGCTAAATCGCTGAACCGTGACACTGCCCCAGTTTCATGACACATAGAAATTCATGTCAACACGATATTGCCAATCTTGAGTTTTCGTGACAATCATCTACATTGCACTTGTCCTTGAGAATTAAATCACGACCATGTTGATATCACATCAGGATATGAGTTTTTTTGACTTGCGTGATTTATATACACTCCTCCAATGGTAAGAGGGTGTTACGGCAATGATGCTCAACTTTCACTTGATAATATGAGACAAGACTTTGCAACTTCCCACAGCCAATCACTCAAAGCTTTTAATGTATCAGTAGCTTGATACAGACATAGTTTTTGTCCCACCCTGTACAACCAAATGCCTTCAAGTGAGAAATCGCGAAGCAACTTCCCGAACGGTCTTTACACACCATTTCCCAAAGAAGCCATTTGAGGACATCTCCCATAAGAACACCGATACAAACCACTGGCGTAGAAACGAACGACAAGACGGACTGAAAAAAATTTACTCGCACTCGGTACGAGAAACCGTAGTAGTGAATGACGATTCTTGAAATGAAGCCAGAAAATCGCAAGATTTATCTTCTGAGTTTATCTTTTGTTAGATTCCCATTCATGGAGTTTTTTAGCGTTTATACGGCGATTGTACGAGAAGAACGAACACAATTCAAAGTATATTCAGTGCTGGTATGGTGGTGGTTGCACAATGGTACGAAAACTGTACAGTGGGACTACTGATTGTGAGAAAACTCGGACCACAATTTGTGAGAAAACTGTACTGTGAGACATATTGTGGGGACATATTGTCAGCAAAAAAATTGGACTTGTTAATAAGGGTACCTCTCATAACTCTGATGTAGGCCAACAGAAAATCATGCACATGAAAAATGTACATGGTGTGCCCATGGTTTCAGTAAATCCGTTGACCGCAATCATCCTTTTCTGACTCAAGAACACCATTAAGGCATTTACGGCTCTAAATAACAATCTTCATTAAAGTTATTTGATATCATTAGGATAATAGAATCAGCCGTCTGGTCAGACAACCCCAAGCAATCCCTACCGCTACATCCGCATACCGCTAACGTACAAATAGCGTTACCACCTGGTCAAATTGGTTTAAGAAGTTGCCGTGCTGGGCTATTAACCACCGCGTTGTTGTGAGTCAAAGGCTCCCGGTTATGCGGCGTAGCGTACCAAGTTTCTGTTTTATGACTGTGTTTATTTCATTATTGTTTGTGGTAATAAATTTGGATCAAGTTTCTTATGTCGGCCTTGGAGAATAAAATATGAAATCAACATGACCATATCATTATACGCTACTATAATATTTTTTCCTCGAAAAGACAGAAAACTCAAATTCTTACATCATGTTTTCATAAACTGGAGTCAATTTTTTTAAACTTTGAGGGTCATATGCACCAATGAATGTTGTCTTGAACTCAGGTTGAGTCTCAACTTTTCAATTGTTCACATTTGCCAGAGCATGATGTGACAATGGAAAAGTTATGGCTCAACCTGAGTTCAAGATAATCTTCCTTCGTGCATATGGCCCTGAGGGTTTTAATGTGTTGGAGGTCCCAAATTTCTCTTTCAAGGTTTGTCCATTTCACCATAGTGAATCTCATTTCCAGATGAAACTGTGTGAAATTGACAAAGGAGAAGTTTTGTTCAGGAAACACCTTTGAGGCCACCCTGTGGTGAAACCTTTATTCAGAACAAAACTAGAGCCATCATGTGATGGCGCAGATTCGTCTTCATTTGAAAGTTATGAAATGGCATGCACAGCGGCAAAATAGGTGGGCAGGGTCCAAAGGGTACTTTGGGTGCAAATACACCTAGTACCCTAAAGAAATTTGAGGGTACGATATAGTACCCTCAAATGAAATGGTCCATGGACCATGTGCTCACCCATTTGGACATAATAGTGTAATGACAGAGAGAGGTATATCAGTTATATGAGCAATCTGGGTAAGTCATTCCCAAGTTGTAGGACTTCAATGATTTTCAGTTTGTGCCACCTGGCGGCCATATTGGATGTCCAATCGGGCGAAAACTTCACATGCACATAAAGGTCATCTAGAGGGAGCCACATAGCACATTTGAGTGCACTGGGTCAAGTCGTTCCTGAGTTATTGCACATTTGATTATTTTCGGGTTACGCCACCTGGNAGTTTCAATCGGCATGAGAAAACCACATCAAAAAAATAAACCTCTGCTTCATTTCCTTCACTGTTTCTCCATTTCCTCCATTTTAGTCATCTGCCCCGAAGAAACGAAACAATCAAACTTAATGAGTGAATTACCATGATTTAAATCCAAATTAAACAGGAAAAAATCCATCTAGTACATCAAAAGACAAATTTCATCCTTCAAAGTTTTTTTCTTCCGAAATGCCCCGACGGCAAACGCAACGGCCGACGACAGACAATAAAGATTAATAGGACAATGGGACAATTACGTTACTTTGAAAAATGTCCTCGGCAAAAAGACGCAACCGACTACTGAGATTGCAGTCAGATGGTCCCCGTCAGAACATTTTATTGGTGATTTCAACTGATTATTGCAAGATTTCTGCTGTTTTATGCTGATGGCATGTTGCAGATCAGTCTGGGCTCAAGTACTTGATGGAAGATTGTAAAACTGTCTTCCAATTGACAAGACTGTAACAAAGAATGCTTGTCTCTCTATGTGTATCCATGCATACTAGGGAAGTAAAATGTAAATACGCTCTGCTCCAACTCTGACTCTGACAATCAGTTTTCCTGTTTTTGGACCAATCGAGAAATAAGCCCAGTTTGCATGATTGGTGTTGATATTTCCCCTAGTCCACCCCAGAGGTCGCCAGCTAAGCTCACCTCATAATCTCTTTAGGATTCTAAATTTCATATCCACTGATGTCCTCTTAGTTTTATAGGCAGTATGCCTTCATCGTGTTAACAATTCCGGTTATTCGTCCTAACTTGAGCAGTATATCTTCATTACCATCCTTTATTTTGGATATTCATTCCACAAAATGAATTTGGTCTTGTGCAATTGATCATGAAGAGTGCAACCTTGAAATGGGCCAATGCTGTCCCCAAGTAAGAGGTGTCCTGTTTATGATGGTAAAATCGATTGACTTGGAGAATTTTGTATTGAAGGTCAGTTCTTTCTGTCAAGGCAATGTTGTTGGTACTGCTCCTAGACTTAAAGGGTCGTATTCATAAAGCGGTTCTATCGTTAGAACCATCTTAGGCCGGTTCCAAGTGTAGTGGTGAAGTACACTTGGAACCAGCCTAAGACGGTTCTAACGATAGAACCGCTTTATGAATACGACCCAAAAGGGTTAACATAGAAAAGACTTCAAACACCCACATCACTAAGACTAAATGCTGCAATTTTTGAGTCACACTTGATTAGCTCTGTTCAACTCCTGCTGAAACAAGTGACCAAATTTGCCGTGTTTTTCCGGCCATTGTGAAATCACCCCATTGATTTGCCCGATATTACACGTTGCATTCTTCTGACAATAAGATTAGGTGCGACTGCTGTGTCTCGATAATCAGACCAAGAATCATGGGATACTTCTTCGCAGAAAAATCCCCTTTGCCAATGTTTGTCTCTAAAAGTGCAGTTCCAATGAGAGTTCTCTCATCCAACTTGGCTCTCAATGGGAATTTCAATCTGATAGCTGAGAGGTTATCACGTCCACTCAGCAAGCGGCAGGTCCCGGTTTGAATCCAGCCCAGCTCTTCACGTCCATCGCATGGGACAGTAAGCGGTGCCTTGTACCTTGTTTCTTTGCAAGGACAAGTAAAAGACCCCATCCAAGTGAGGAACATGAGTAACTTGAGATGGCCTGTTCCGTAACTCACCAGGGCCAATAATGCTATGGTTTCGGCCCTGACAAATAATACAAATATTACCCATAGTTTTCTATGGTTGAGTAGCCCATAGAAAGCTGACTTGCGCGAGAAAACTCCCACCTGGAGCAGCTCGTTAAGTTTTGTGATGGTTCTAGGCCTAATCCTAAATGCCTAGGCCTAGGCCATCATGTACTTCTGCTGCCACAACAAGAAAAGGCCCAGGCGGCGGCCATCTTCTTTTGCTCAGGAAACGCCACCGCTTGCCAAGGTGGGTGGGTTAAAGGTCACGCACAATGCTGCTCTTCTTTACTGAATGGTTCATTCAGAAACAATAGATTCCATTAAATCTCGTGTAGTGAATATTGGCAAAGTCGCTACGCAATACGATCTCTGTCATCATGTTACCAGAAACAATCAATGGTTCAGAGTCAATACTGGTTTGAATCATGCATGAGCTAACACCTAAAGCTAGTCAATTGACCCTTTCCTGTCGAAAGATGCCCATTGATGTTGACGTCATTCCAGACATGCTCTCGCGTCCTGGGTGCACGGACGAAGTTCCCATCCCAAAGCTCTACGTGTAGGCCTACATATACCCCACTGTTCCAATATCTATGACTAGAGGCCTTTCGATCTTCCCTATAATCTATATTTTCCGTCATAGTGCAGACACAGCGAAATCGCACGATTGGTAACACCCCTGAAGGTATCCGGATGAGAAAGTAGCGAAAAAATTACAAGCCGCACGCTAAGCGTGGCAAATAACCAGGTTTTCGAAGTGGACTAGTGAATAAACTGAAATGGTGCATGGACTATATGCTCACCTGGGTGGACATACATGTAATAGTTTTGTGACAGATGAAGGTACATATCAGTTATGAGCAATCTGGGTGAAGTCATTCCTGAGTTATTTTTTGGGTTATGCCACCTGGTGGCCATATTTGATGTCCATTCAGGCCGAAACTTCACATGCACATAAATGTCATCGAGAGGGAGCCATATAGCAAATTTGAGCACTCTTGGTCAAGTCGTTCCTGAGTTATAGCACTTTGATGATTTTTGGGTTGCGCCACCTGGTGGCCAGTTTGGATGTCCGATCAGGCTCAAACTTTACATGCACATGTAAATTATGTAGAGGGAGCCAATCGAATCTTAGCAGTGTAGCTCAAGTCATTCCAGAGTTATAGCACTTCGATGATTTTCGGGTTATGCCACCTGGTGGCCATAATGGAAGTCAAATCAATCCGAAAGTTGACGTGTACATAAAGGTCATCTAGAAGGAGGTACATATCATGTTTGAGCAGTGTGGGTCAAGGCATCCCTGAGTTATAGCACTTAGATGTTTTTCAGGTTACGCCACCTGGCGGCCATACTAGTAGTCCAATTGTGCCGAAACTCAGTATTTTTGAAGGTACCCCTCTTACCTACATTTATGCAAGATAAGAAGTTGCTCAGTGAAATAATGGCGAACTGTGGCAGGTTCGTTACTTTTGTACAACT
>NMRB01003163.1:2026-14816 GCA_002633025.1 Notospermus geniculatus
TTCGGCCCTGATGGAAACATCTAATACAAGTACAAATACCATAATTTGAATGGTTTCCAATAGATTTTTACGTCAGCAGCATCCAGTACGTGGAAGGCAGACAGCCATTTTTCCTGATTTCCCTTATCGACACCAATGACAGACTTCGTTGTCAATAGGTGGCCACCTGTTCCCCATAACTCACCCCTCGTGATCAAACTGTCTGACACAGCGAATCGTCTCATGAAGTTGTGCGATCAAATCTTTATCCTGAAGGTTGATTGCCTCGGCTAACTGCATCCTCAGCAACGCAACCAGGTCGTTGTCCTTCCTGTCATTTTCCTTGCATCCCTGAGCCACCTGAAAAATTACAAACGAACTCGACTCAATCTCCGCTGTTCAAATTTTAAAACAGAATTTTAACAAATTTCAAGAGAGACATTCACAATTTACCTGACTTAGTCGCCTGGTTGCATGAACCGACCACGGCAAAGTCTGGAAATCAGCAGTGCTAAACACCATCCGCAATTTCTTCTTCGCATCCAAGAATGCTTGGCACGTTTCTAAATTATCTGGGTCGTACATCGGTGGACCTTCGACCTCATCATCAACGATATTATCCCGTGGGCCTTGGACCGGTTCTGTTTCCATGACCATGTCACCACCGGCACCGGGAGGTTCGGCTTGCGGTTTCTTCCGGTATTTGTCCAGGATGTCATCGCTTGTTTCTGAAAGGGAGAACGTATTTCATTTAGAACGAAAAACTGGTCGACGGTGGTGCAGTGGTTGAGTGTCGGACTTGACACTGAGGGGGTCACCGGTTCGATTCCCAGCCAAGCCGCAACTTTGTGTTCTCAACTGGTCTGAAAGGATCAAGTGATGTGCTGAATGAGCTGCTCCTTGAGTTCCCCAGAACAGTTTCTGGAGAAACTGACTGAGGTAAAAATCGCCTTGAGGCTGTATAACAGTGAAAAGCGCAAAACCAAAGACGCACATCAAATTTAATGGTTCTCACTGGCAAACAAATTTAAGGGATTCACCGCCCTTTTTTGCTTCTTACCTTGAAGGGCTTCAGGTGACCCCATGAATCGCACACCAGCCATGGCACCCACATCGCTTCCACTTCGCTCAATGTTGATAAGGGTGCCGACTTCCTCTGACTTGGTACTTGGGCCACTACCCTTCCGTTTAGCGCCTGGAAGTAAAAAGATTAGCATGATAGATGTTGATTTGATGTTGCGATTTGAGTTCTCTGCTAATGAAGTCTGACCATAAAATTACCGGTACATCCAATGGAGGATTAGGGGTCATGAAGATTGTAATGGGGGACCTTCCTGCCGTTAGAGAACACCACCAAATGACGGTCCCAGAACGTCATGGAATTTGACGTCACAGAGAAGAAGCACACGTCACAATGTCATCCATAATGACTTGGAGGCCATGGCTTATGGCCACGATGTCAAATTTTATGACGTTCTAGGGCCGCTAACAGGTGGCCTCTATCGCCAGTCTCCAATTCTTGCGGTTCTCAACTTCCTCCACATTGCAGATTCTTACCTTTGTTGAACTTTTCTTTAAAGCTTTTGAAGAAACTGATTTTCTTTCCAGCAGATGGGTCATCCTGAAATATTTGTTTTGAAACTGGACTAAGGTGCAAGTAAAAGACCCCATCCAAATGAGGAACATGAGTAGTTTGAGATGGTCTCTTCCATACTCTAAAGGGCCATTCCGCATTGGCTAAGGCCCTGACAATTTCATTGAAGCTGATAAGGCTACTAAAGTCTACTGAAGCTCACTAAAGTCTTACAGAAGAACCCCAGTCACACTGGGAAGTGCTCACTCCTTTTGCGTGGAAATTCATGACGTCACAATTCTAGTCTTACAGTGGAAATCAAAAGTTGCGTGGGCTGCAACTTACCCTGTCAGTTGGGGACACCACCATGGACCCCGACTTCAAAATAGGACCGCCGATATTTTCGAGGGCAGGCGACACAGCAATATGGCTCTCCGTGTAACTATGAGCTTTCATGACCAGCTCACCTCCATCCTCAATGGAACGTGGACCATTCTGAAATTTTCAAAACTGACACTGAGAAAATTGAACCACACCAGCAGAGACAAAAATTCGGCAATCTCGAAATCAAAATGCCACGAGCAGTGTCATGATATATCTCATGCTCAGGACTGACAGACTTGACTCATCTGTCAAATTTTCTGACAGACGTGGAAATGAATTGGAAAGAATTTGAAGAACCATTCTTAAGATGGTTGTTAGGCACAAAATTTCTTCAAATATTTTTCAATCAATCCCATAAGATGTGAGAAAACTTTGAAAGAAGATGTCGTCTGCTGGACTCCATGGGCAGACGTGTTGAAGCAATAAGACGACTCAATAAAACGGTATGAAAAACTTACCCCCTCCACACCATCCACGAGTACTAAGTTCTTCTCTCCATCCTTCCCGACTGCATCTGTATCACTTTCCTGGAGCAATGGATCAAACAACGATATCGTCGCCGACAGTCGACTCGGTTGAATCGTAATATTCTGCTGCTCAGAAACTTTCAAACTCTGCGTGATGTCGTCGACTAACTGATCTATGGCGGGTTTCTGCTCCTCCTGTGGCGTCTCCGATATCCCAGAATCCCGATCTCTGTGACTGAGAATCTGTGGCGCCGAATCCGTCTCCAGCTCATCCGGGCGTTCTGCTGTATTGTCATTTTCGACGATTACAATCCGCTTCTGTTCCGGCAGGGGGAATTCTCGATCCGGCACCGACCGCCTCGTCTTCGCTTTAAAACCGGTCTTCGAAACTAAACTTTCCGGGTCCATAATCTGAATCACACGGTCAACTTGACCTTCAACATCTCTCAAGGACACTGACTGACGAGCGTCATGTTGGGCTTTTGCCTCATTGGTCATGGGGTAATTTTGGATGATATCCGAAACCGAACGCAGGGGGACGTCACCCACGTCATTTGACTGATCGGCCGATAGATTCCGTCCAAAACCGTTGGTAGGGTCGCTGAAGCGATCGGGTCTGGCGAGCCTCCCAAAGGCAGCATTCCTTGGTTGCGTGAGGAAATGGCGAGGCGTCGGGTCAACACCGCCCACTGCGCCGAGATTTTCAAGTTCGTGGAGTCCGTCAGCTGGGCTTGCTCCACCTAAGGAGAGAAGAGACATAAGGCCTAAAAACATTCTTACATGCAAAACCAAATCACATCCGATTAGCGACAGGCCCCGCGTTCAAATCCCGGGCCAAGTGGGATTGATCATCCTGGCTCTTCAGTCCGTCGCATGGGACAGTAGGCTTTGTTGCCTTGTACCTTGTGCCTTTGCCAGGGCAAGTGAAAGACCCCATCCAAGTGAGGAACATTAGTAACTTGAGATGGCCTCTTTCGCACTCATCAGGGCCAATAATGCTGTGGCTTCGGCCCTGACAGAAAAATCTAATACAAACCAACGGGTTATACTGTAAACCGTGAAATTTTCCTGGCACTAAATGTTCACGATTTTGGGGGTCTGCGAATTCGCGAAGAATAATTTTCGCGATTGGAACCCTTCAACTTCAAAAAATCTCAGGAACCAATGATTTTCGCTCGATTTATGTTCGCGTTTTGACCCTCTAGCGCAAAAATAAAACGCACACGAAAATTTCATGGTTTACAGTCATTTTGTTATGTTCACCAAAACTTACCAGAAGCTTGTGGTGTATCCTCGCTGAACTCGAGTTCCGAATCATCGGGACCCTGACTCTTGCTGCTGATGCTGAGGTCATCTTGGTCGAGCTCCAGCAGACGCTCGGCCTGTTTCTCATCCGTGTCGGACGCCAGGACGTCTGTGCTCCATGCATCGCTGGCTGTCTCTGAGACTTCAGATACCTGTAATAGGATATTCTACGGGGACATAAAACAGCCTGGCTTCTGCAATCGTTAGTAACAGTGGAGCCAAGGTAGTGTAGTGCTTCACGTCTCTGACTAGCGGTCAGAGGATCCCAGGTTCGAATCCCACTGTGGCGTGAGATTTTGGGCAAGTCTCTTTGCTTCACTGGCCTCTCTCCACCCAGGTGTATAAATGGGTACCGGTCAGAAATGCTCAGATTGTAGTGCTGAATGAGCAGCTCATCTGAGTTCTACTGAAAGGTTTCAGGATAGACCGGGGTTAAAGTGTAAAGTTGGATGAGAACCTCTACCGTTGTTGATATCAGACTATAAACCCAAACTTCAACATTTAACTGCATTGTTGGCCAAAATCTGCATGAAAAACACGTTTTTCGGTGAAGTACATTTTGTATATGAGTCAGCTCTGGGGAGTTTCCAGGTGGGACTTTCACGCTGACTGGAGGCGGCTAATATATATAGCACCCACAGCCTGGGATACATGTGCAGGTAAGACGCTTCTGAAAAGTTAAAACCTTACTTCCTGTACGCCGAGCAAATTGGACCGTGCCATCTCNCTCGCTAAAACATCCGTGCTCCACGTGTCGCTGACGGTTGATTTGATTTCATCTTCTGTAATACAAGAGTGGAAACAATCAGGAACGTTGGAGGTGAGCATTCGGACCAGAATCTGGAAATGCGACCCGATCTAGCAAAAGTAGGCGCATATCACAACCGAGGAAAGGGTTAACGGCCTTACAACCAGAGGGTACTGAGGGTACTACGCTTGTACCCTCGAAGGAACAGAAAAGGGCCATTTTCTTTAATTTCATGGGGTTTTTGCTGATTTTGAAGAAATCAGTACCCTCAAAAAAATTTCTGGCAGAGACCCTGACAACACAATAGCTGAAATGTACAGCTCTGCAAGTTGACAATAGTAGTGGACAGCAGTGATAATAGCTGAGTAAACTGATGACCAATGATGATCACCTGCGACAAGCACCTGCTTTTGCTGAGCAGGTCACATATGTCTGAGGTTGTCTACGAAAACCGGTCGGATGTCGCGTTTGAGGAAAGTGTTAATGGCCTTGCTGAACCTGCACATTTCAACAGCTGAAATATGTAACAGGTAAACAGTAGCAGATCAATGCACAGGCAATCTGACAGCCCTTGTTGATCATTCAGCAACTTCGGGTTTTCCTAGACCGCAACACATATGGGCCGTATTCTAGAAGCATCCTTAAGTGTAAGGTCGACCTTAATCTTTTGTATTCTACCCTGCAAACAATAGCTCAATTTTTATGATCCAACTTACTTTCCAGTTCATTCTTGATGTCAAACTTCCCAAATCTGTCGGTCACATCCTCGCGATTTCGTTTCTGAACCGTAACCGGCAAATCCGGTACGCGGCGCGTCTCCCTTTCTTCTCGCTCTTCCATGCTTTCTGCTTGCGAAAGCTGCGACAGCGGCGTATCACGCCCGCTGATGCTCGGCGTGCCACGACCGCTGACGTTCGCCGACATCATATCTGACAGGTTGTCGTTGTCATTTTCATTCTCAACTTCCAGGTCTTCAGAGCCCACGGAATGACTGGAGCAGCCTGCAAAAAAATTTACTAATTTGCATAAACCACAAGAAATAGGCCCCATCCTTGTTTAACTCATCTGCCCTTAGGTTTGACCTGACAGTATCTTTTGCTGAAGTTTTCTAAAAGCCTTGGAAATGAATTGGAAAGAATTTGAAGGAACATTCTTCAGATGGACAATAGGAACAACCTTTCTTGAACTATTTTTGAATTTGTTCCTTAGGATATGGGAAAACTTTGACAGAAAATGCCATCTGCTGGACTTCAGGGTAGATGAGTTAACACTTTTGCAACACACTGCCGCTGTATTGAGAGCAAAGCACTGTGCAATGCAATGGCTCCATTCTTGTTTACCTGTTCCCAGGTTTGAGCAGGCAGAATCTTTTGCTGAAGTTTTCTAAAATCCTTGGGAATAAATTGGAAAGAATTTGAAGAAAGATTCTTCAGATGGTTCATAGGAACAACCTTTCTTCAAATATTTTTGATTTTGTTCCTTAGGACGTGAGAAAACTTTGACAGAAGACCCCGTCTGCTGGACTCCAGGTTGACGGCTGGGAAATTCCTATCTAGGGATACAGATACGTCTGCTCACCTTCAGAGACGGCTTCAATGTTATCGCTCGTATTCCCGATGGAGTCTTCTTGGTCATGTGACAAGGAGAACCGCGTCCGTTTTTCCGTGACCTCCGGCTCCTGAACAATCTCCTCATTTCCCGGGTAAATGTTTTGTGTCGTCTTACGCGTTTCTACACCCTCTTGTTCCAAAACCTGAAATATAGACCGTTCTCAAATTGACGTAAACGGCAAAGATCTGCACACTTCCGCCGAAATATCAACCACAACCTCGGTCTGAAACTGAATGGAGGGACATCAGTCACGGCTGCCAGCTATTGCAAGAAAACCTGAAAATAACTGCGTAGTACCCACCTTCAGTTCGCCGAGCATGCCAGGGCAATCGGCGGGCGCCTCCATTGGAATGACCAGAACATCTTCTAACGTGTTGGCATCAGTGTCACTGAGGTCGTCGCCGTTGTCGTCAGGGACCGTCAAGTTAGCACCACGTTTTTTCTCCTTTTTTTCTGAAAAACACGATTATTTGATGACAACCAAAATGCTATGGGGCGAGCAATGAGGAACTGCCGGAACTAACGTCACGACGTGGCGCTGCGAGCGATGCGCCCGAAGTTTCTTTTTTCTAACGTTATTTCCATTGATTTCTGGCGTGAAAATAACCTGTTTGTGTTGGTCACCTGACACTAAACCTTACATGTACATCATCCTGTAGCAGATGAAAATTTCTTTAATCTCATTGCTTTTTCCCTTAAAATGGGGAGATAGGTTGGCGATAAAAGCAATGTTTTTGTCTCATTATTCCTGTAGAAAAATGTACAGGTCACTTTTTCATGATGCAACGTCAACAGTTTAAATGATGTCAATGACGTCGCGACGGGTCAATCCATCGCAGAGCCACCACATAGCAAAGTTTGTCACGCGGGTATCTCATTCTGAACACTGGTTTTTGCCTCGATGAGTGTTCTGGTGTCACAGCTGCGATCAAGATATAATTATTCACATCCACTGAAATAAATGGCATTCAAAGGCCATGGTTGACAAACAAAATCTAGGTCATGGGGTCAGTAACACAAAAAATATGCGATCTAGAGCATCCACTCATATTATTGTGTACGAAGGATGAGTATTTCAGCCGACCTGAGCTCAGTCATAAAAAACTTGTCACTTGACGGCAGACGCCAAGCCGGAGTGAGCAGACGACAAGGTACTCCTCCATTTTAATGATTTCTAGGGAGAAATATTTGAAGAAATGTTCTTTATTTTAACTTCCTAAATGAAATGCCTTCAAATTTCGATCAAAATTTCCGTCAAACTTAACAGATCAACAATATATTAACAAAGCCAATATGTGATGCTAGCTAGGTACCGGTACATGTACCCCCTTTCATGGGTAAAGTGAAGCATGGAGGTATAAAGACCTCCATGGTTGAAGCAACAAAACAGAAGCAAGAGATTTATGATGGTTGGGAAATTAGTTGTGAATATGACTCGCCCTGGTTTTACTAAAGGCAAGTCTGTGACCCAAGCCACTAAAAACCTACGGGTACCAGTACATGTAACAGGACTATTGAAAAGCTGAAGCATTCTACAAACTCTTTTTAAATGACATTTTCACACACTGTCTCCAATCATTTGGATCGGTCAATGTGCTTATTACCCAAGCTATAGGCCTGTGCAATCCAGATAACATTCCACTTCCTGGGAAGTATTAAAAGTTAAAGTTAAAGTTTGGGTTTATAGTCTGTATTAACAACGGTAGAGGTGTTATCCGACTTTACACTTTAACCCCAGTCTATCCTGAAACCTTTCAGTAGAACTCCGATGAGCTGCTCATTCAGTGCTACAATCCGAGCATTTCCGACCGGTACCCATTTATACACCTGGGTGGAGAGCGGCCAGTGAGGCAAAGAGACTTGCCCAAAGTCTTACGCCCAGCGGGATTCGAACCCAGGACCCGCTGACTGCTAGTCGGAGGCCCGAACCACTACACCACCATAGCTCCTCAATTAGTCTGGCTGCCACAAAGCACACTTGACTTGACATCACCATGAACGCCACCACCTCGGTCCAGTGGGTGGGGCGAGTTAACTAAGGCTAAGAGACTTAACCAGGTCTGACATTTGGGATCAAGTCATGAGGTCATAGACCAGAACTGGTCCATTGTTATGAAGTGGATAAGCTTGCTTATGCACGCTGTACATGATCAAATTTTTCATCTAATTTTTGGGAAATTCAGATTCCGGGCCTATTAGGGCTTCACTGTATAAACCCACATGTAGGCCTTTATTGAGCATATTTAGAAAATAGGATGAAAAATTTGATCATGTACAGCGGCCATTATACATCACAGGAGGGATATTTCAACACTACTAGATCCACTGATAAATAACTTTTGTTATTCTTACCTTTAAGAAGTATAACTCTCATTGAATCCCCTAATAGACGGTAGTAAAGGGCTTTAGGATTACAAGCGTTCGATATTGACATATGTGACCCGGTCTGTCGTGAAAACCCGGCCAAAGTCGTTGGGGAGTGACATAGGCCTTGATCATACCTACCCTTTGTTGCACAACCGATAAGGCCTTATTTGCCACCAACAGACCGTTGTTTTTTCATTGTGATCAGACTCTAATCATAACCTATTAACCATGTGATGTTCAGTGACTTTGGCTGGGTTTTCACAGACCGGGTCACATATTGCATATTGGCCTAGAACATCCAAAACATGGGTCGATTTCAACAACACGATGCAAAAATATGAAGGGTGAAGTTTTGTGCTCCTGTGAGAAAAGCTTGCACCACAGTACATGTATATTTCAGTTTTTGACAAAAACACCACATTTCTTTGCAACACTCGTAAGAATCAACTAAATTCCAATACTCACCTCTGTTCGTCTTTTTGCCACCAGAGGGAGTACCAGGCGGCGTATGTCCCGGGGAAGATGTTGGCGTCAACCCGGATGTGCTCTGATGTATCAGGGATGCTGGCAGGCCAGTGAGGAGGGCCTCAAGTTCCTTCTTATCTGGGTCGTTCTCATCCATGTTGGCAGCAAGACCCCGCAGAAATTCAACCTGAAATTGACACACTATTTCCTTGAAGCCCCGGTAAAATTAATTGTTTGTTTTGGTCACCCTCCTCACAAATACAGTATGCAGCAAGATCCACTTTTTAAAAGAAAGATCATAAGTACACTGCACCCTCGCTCTTACGAACCTCAATTTTACGAACTCCCGGATATTATGAACCCAACGTCTGGCTACCAAAATTTGATGGCATGTATGTAAATCCTCCCTATTACGAACTTAACCCTTGGACCCCGAAGGTTCGTAGTAGCAAGGGGGGACTGTAAACTTTTTACTCACCAGATTTTGAAGCTCAGTGGGGGGAATCAGGACAGCAGTACGGGAGACCCCCTCCAGCTGAATATGGGGTGCAGGGGGGTTCTCCGACAGGGGTCCACTCAGCATCGAGTCCAATAAAGATGACATGCAGTCCTGCAAAATGGATGGAAAACTGAAATTCACAACAGGGCATGGAAATCCTGGTTTCTTTTTTACGAGGGCCATTGTTAAAACCGACTTGAGCAATGAGAGAGACTTTACTGCTGTTTTAATGGTAGCAGCCGCGAGAACGTCACAAAATTTGACATCACAGACGCAAGTCATGGTCAGGTCTCCACGTCATTATGGACGACATTGCGTCCTGCAATTCTTCTCTGTGACGTCAGATTTTGTGACATTCTTGGACTGCTAACTGGTGGGGCCTCGGACGGCAATAAAGTTTAAGTCTCCAAATGGTAAATCCTTGTTCAGTGCTAGAAAAGTAGCTGTCTTCATCGCCATTGGCTACAGGATTTTCCCATTTGGCTATAAAGGATTTTGTCAATTTCGCCATTTGGCTACAAAAATTCGTTGATTTTCACCATTTTAATCGCCGTAAGTCATTTCTATTTCCATTGGCAGTATCTCAATCATAGACATTTGGCTATGAAAATTTGTAGACATTTAGCCAAACGGCTACCTTTGAACAACTGAACTTTTCGAGCACTGATTGTTAAACGTTTTCGAGGGCCTACATGTATGTAACTGGGCCGTAGGGAAAATTTTTATTATTATTAAAGATTCACTTACCCTCTCAAACTTCCCATAGAGATCCATCAGCTTCGGGTCAATATCCTCCCACTTTGTGATGGCCAGAACTTGCAGAATCTGAGCCACTTGCATCAGATTATGCCGAGCGATGTAACTTATGGACACATCTGACGTAATACCATACGGTTCTGGGTCGCAGATAGCGGGACAGATGAAAAACGTGAAGACAAGATCGGCGCACATCACTCGTGCTGCAGCAGCATCTGTTTTTTGCGACTTTGTTATCGCCCGATACAGCTGTGATGCAATCCACATCAAACTCTGTGGGAAGCAGTACATGTTCCGTTTTATACTGTTGATAAACCGGTTGGTTAATAAGACCAATTTGTTTATCGTAACAGCACGGTATTCCGCAAGTTTCTGCTGGTATGACTCGGTCCCCGGTTGCCCGAACCGGCGTAGCCGTTCCGCTTGCGGGAACCGTATCAGCGCTTTATCTGGATCAGTGTCATAAAACCACTCGTCCTCCATAAGTAGACGCATTATCGGGTTATGGAGCGTCGCTGTCAGGAATAGTTTCGCAGAAAATAAACCCTCGTTCATCAGCTTGTAGACTTTACTAAACGCACAAGATCCTTTCCGGAGCAGACGATGTGGGTTATCGTGCGTGACAAGTTGCTGATCAATTAATTCCTTCAGAATTTTTAAGACATATCGTTCGTCATCCTGCATGACACACAAACCGTACACAGACACCATCGCTGTGCTCACAATTGCTAGCATTTGCTCATAACTCTGTTTCTCACCGAGAACTAAACACGTCGCGACCAGTTTGGGACTCGCGCGGAATTTCCGCAGGAAGTCCCCGAACTTCTGGTCATGGTAACTGAGGTATTTGTAGCCATCGGTAAAGCTGATGGTCTCTTGGACATTGGCCTGGTGGCAGCATGCCGAGGATCGGGCATCAGTTCCAGTCGTGAAAACGAGGCTGTCGAGATTGGAATGTTGAAGATGAGCAATGAATGCCAAATGACACAACCTTTCTGCCGTTTTTATCACCTAAAGAAAAAAACATTAGTAAGTAAGCACCGCAGACGTTTTTCAGAATATCATGCCAACGATCACCACCTCTTGCACTGAACGGGTTTAAACTGTCGGATATTTCTCCAAATGTACACCGATTTCACATCTCGCAGCGTCCCTAGTAGAATTTTCAACGGCCACTTCCGTTTTCAACCTCACTATCAGGAGTAAGGCAATATTTCCTAGATCGAGGTTGAAAAATATGTGTTGGTTCCCGATACCGCCGCCAGGGATCCATCCCCAGGTGGCGGGATTGGAAACCAATGCGCGCAATTCAACCTCGATCCAGGAAATTTTTGCCCGTACTCCTGGTAGTGAGGTTGAAAACGGAAGTGGCCATCGAAAATTCTACTAGGGGCACTGTGATCATGCGAGATGTGAAATCGGTGTATTATCGTACCTGCTCGTTCAGCTGTTGCAGTTGTTCCTTTTCCGCGGAGACAAACAGCCGCTCCTGTTTCAGATGACGGATGAGGTCAAGAACTTCTTCACCACCAGCCATTGTTTAGGCCTCCTGGATGAATGTCAATGTCACACGACTGGAACGGAAGAAGATAAAATACCAAAGTTCCTGTACATCATGACAAGCAATAATCACATAATGATGGCTAATGCATCAGGGACCAGGTTTTCATGACTCAACATACAAGATGCTTTCGGGAGTCAAATCAAGGTTTTATTTGGTAGACATAGCGGTAAGGTTTAATAGCTACCAGTCAAAACATCCCCATGCCAAAACACCCCCCACAACTTATTCCGGCCGCGGACTCTCCTATCCTAGTTCATAGTGAGCTCTGCGAACTCAATGGTATAGACTGCTATACCCCTTCAAAGAAAAAATCAAATCGTGCACCGTGGTGGGACCGGGCACCAGTCTAAGACGCACTAGGCCCATTGTTGAATCGGCCAATCAACTTTGCGAATCCGTTTGCGCATGCCCGAAGCAGACGACGCCGGCAGCTGACGGGCGAACTTGCGATTGACCGTGCACTCGCTTTGAGACTCAAATCATGTAACAAAATTCGACAAAATTAACCGCCCAGCGATGGGCAGAATGTTCAAGAGACAGTTTTACATCCACCTTGGGCACTGGCATGAACTGTAAACCGGCAGTTTGATAAAAATCGACGGGCGAACACAGGTAGGCCTAGCCCGAAATTGAATTTTTCCAAAGGAAACACCATTACGCGCGTCGAGCCGACGTGCCACCTCACTTCGAGACACAAATGTAACAAATTTCGACAAAATAAACCCCCCAGCCGTGGGTAGAATGTTGTAGAGAAAATTTAGAATCCATCCTGGGCACTGGTATGAACTATCCACCGGCAGTTCGTGAAAAATCGATGGGTAAACACAGAAAACCAGCCCGAATCCAGACATTTTTGGTTGTATAAGATGACAGAGGTTGTTGACACTTTTCACACCAGCTCCGCCACGTTTGCAGGCCGCGTTTTCCATCCTCCACCATGTCCTCGGCCAACACACCATTCTTCATCAAATACCGTGTCAATTTTTAAGCCCACCAGTGCCCCGTCCCTCTTCTCCCTCTCATTGTTCTCCCCCCTAGAATTGCTCTCCCTCTGCGTCCCCAGACCCCCTGC
>NMRB01003163.1:22377-69379 GCA_002633025.1 Notospermus geniculatus
GAACCAATCAGAGAGCAAGATTCTATCACGTGACCAACCCCCAACAGAACAGATGTCCAGGATGTACATTAAATATGCTGGCAGAATGCAAAGTAATCTTAGCTTTTACCATACCACAAATGCCATCGACACTATGCACTAAACGACATAAATCAAACGTTTGTACACAATGTGCACAGTACACACAACCATCTGTGTACAAAATACATTCACACGCAATACATCGCCTGTGCACGCAAGTATAGGCTACCAGTACATCATTCACAATTTTGTTTTGCCGAGAAGGCGAATTTATTACGACGTCTAGGCGACTTAAATATCAGATATTTGGGGGCGAAACTTGGAGAGATGTTTTCAAGGCGCTATGACATCGCCTTGGGGTTCCTTACTGGCGAATTTAGGCGATATTTTTGTGAAATTTCGCCCACGTCGCCTGCTGGCACGGATGCCAATAGGAGCAGTCAGCCGCGCATATTGCTAACAGATGGCAGCACAGTCTTAGCGGACCAAATGTACAGGAAATCTTTTATGATCGCTGCTCGATCGATAATGACTGGGTCTGCTAGATGCATTGAATTGGGCTCTAGTGACACCTAGTGGTCAACTCGCTGACAGCTCCTATTGGTCCTTCTTCGTTCTCAAGATGCGATAGACGACCACAGGCCTGTGTGACGTCATCAGAATCAACCCAGTGACGAGACATCCGCCTTATTACTTTTAATATTCACTGTGAGAGCCGAGGGCAGAGTAAGCGATCAACTGTCGAAACTCCCAATGCCAGTGTCATTTAATTGGTAATCATTGTGTCATTAGGTTTTTAGAATGAAAAAAAGAACTCACCTAGAGTCTCATTGTTTAAATGTGCTGAACTCCTTCGAAGTAGGCGATTGAACTGCTAAAAAGGCGCGAAAATTCAAATACCCCTGTTTTTTATTTTGTTGAATAGCGCCCCCTGGTGAACAGATCTGGCATTAACTTCCCTTTGAACTGTAGAAAATATCAACCTATCTATCCCATCACTTTTTGTCTACATGTTTATCATAGGGACTGAGATATTGCGATATTTCATTTTACACAAAACGCCCCCTGGTGCGCCTAATATAGGTCAAATTGCGCTCATTTTTGTTTCCGAGGAGAGTTCATCAAGGGCTCTTCAGATGTAATTTGGAGTCTCTAGCTATTACGGTTACAAAACGTCGGGCATAGTTGGACAGATGGACTGCTGGACTGGTGGACTGCTGGACTGACACACTGACGCCACTGAATACCTATTTGACTAGCTCCGCTTACCTTTGGTCAGCTGAGCTAAAAAGTGCAATAACTCCTGAACTAATGACTGGATCACCTCAAAATTTTTATCATAGGTGTATCTAATGAGGGTACAGTACATATGTAACGAGTTTTTGATTTGACCTACTTTTCAAGGTCACAGAGGTCAAAGTTCAAAATTTTGCCTTCAAGTGGCACGTTTCGTAACCGCAGGTGGTATTGACCTGAAATTTGGTACATATATACCCCTAGGTCAGATGACCTATGACACCAAGTTTCGGCCCGATTTGACTCTTAGCTTGGCCACCACGTGGCGGAAACCAAAAACACAAAAAGTGCAATAACTCATGAACTAATGACTGGATCCTCTCCAAATTTTTATTATTGATGCTTCTAATGAGGATGCATGACGTAAGTAAGGGGTTTTTGATTTGACCGACTTTTCAAGGTCACAGAGGTCAAAGTTCAAAATTTAGTCATTTGGTGGCACGTTTTGGGAACTGCTTGGGCTATTGACTTGAAACTTGGTACATATACATCCCCATGTCAGGTGACCTATGACACCACTTTTCAGTCCGATTTGATTCTTTGGCCACCACGTGGCCAAAACCAAAGCTCAAAGTCCAGTAGTTCCTGAACTGTAACTGGATTGTCTCCGACTTTTTATCAGGTGCATCTAATGAGGATACATGACCCTGGAACATTTCGATTTAACATTTGTAATTTGTTTTTCTGGTACATTCACCCAGGTGAGCACATGGTCCATGGACCATTTCATTATCATTATCTATCAACTGAAAATATTTAATGCGGAACCCTCATGACTGCAGATGGCCAGCAAGTATAAGACCCGAATGACGTACTGACGTCACTTTTTTCGCTGTTGACGTCGCGCCGTCAAAGCATGTGTACATTTTTCTACACAATTTTCCGTGCAAATTTTCCCCAAAGACGTTGTCAATATTGGCATCCTGTGGAATTTCTAACGAAACAGAGCAGTGATATATGGACAACTTTGATCATGAAATAGGGCAGTGTAATTTAATCAAAATCGAACCAAACAGAGTGGTTTATTTTGGGGCAAGAAGTAAATGGAAATACTGTTAGAAAATAGGACTTCCAGGTCTTACAGTGACAGCGCCACGTCGTGGCGTAGTTCGGCGGGTTCCTCATACTGTGCTTATTTGATTCACTGTCCCCATATTTCTATATGTTAGTAATACATTTATAGGGTCTTAAATCCAGCCGTTCAGAAGTTAGCTGTACATTGGTTCCTCTACCCCTGAAGCCGTGTCCACCCGCAATCCAATGATAAAGCCAGTACCGGTACCAAAACTTCAAAACGGTCTACAACAGGAGTTCGCAAGAGAGATGACCGAGCAGTCCTCCCAATTCTTTTTTATGTAGAATAGTAGGCCTATACCTACCAAATTATGTTAACAGCAATTGTATACCTTTTTGTGCAACCTCCAACCATTATTTTGCACAATTATTCTGGCCTTAATTTGGCTCCCCTACTACGATGACCAATGGTTTCTTTCCATGATCCATTGGTCCCTAGTCTTCTCTAGTCTCTTTCTCTTTTCACGCCTATGACCACCATATTATCTTGCAACAGGAGCTAAGTACAATTGCGTGCAAAGGTAATCCTGGACAGTGCCAAAGCCAGGCAAAGGATAGGAGGATTACTGAACAAACAACATATTAAAAAGAACAAACTTACCAGCACTGAAATCGCTGCTCTCTGGAGCTCCATCTTCCTCTTCCTCGGTGTACACAGCACCATGGACGCTGAATGGAGTGTGGATATCACCAGGAATATCATCACCTCCATTTGTTGTTTGGTCGACAGTGGATCTGTAGCCATTGTAATGGTCAGACGATTTGGTTGAACCAACAGAAACAATGGTTGATGTGGATACAAATGAAAGTTGAACATCGCTTTCAGTTTCTGCAGCTGCTAAATGAAAATAATTGACATAGCTATTAATAGCTGGTTCTACTTGTTAAAGGTCTATCTTATCTTCCGGGCCGATGAAGTGGACAACCATAATGCACAACTAGACCCTGATATTTTTTTTATTTCATAAGTTGAGGGAAACTTTTGTCTGCCAACTAAACAATGTTAACGACGAAAATGAAGACATATAGAATAGAATACAATATACCAGTTGCATATTCTTGCATTCCGTTTTCCAAGGAACTTTCATCCTGCGTCTCCTGCTGTCCAAACGGATCCTGCTGTTGTACGATCTCACATATGGTTCTATTTTGAATGATTGTGACGTCACTTTCGCTGTGGACATCGCAGATATTTCCACAACCAAAGACGGTGGATGTTTGGTTAACTTTTTCTGTTCCGTTGCGGTCATCTCTCTGGCTTCTGTTTCCATCATCATCAGTGTTGCAATTCACTAGCATGAAAAGACATGTATTAACTAGAACTGTGAAATTTGCTTGACAGCAAATTTGATGGTCCCTACATCAGAAAATGGAAATTGAGTGAAGAAAGGGCAAGGAGGGGTATGACTCTGTGGCACAGCAGTCAGGTTCTTGGGGTTCCCATCCTCCTGGAATGTCTTCCTGGTGAAGGACACATACAGGGTGGGCAGATAGAGAGGAAGGGCAGACAAATGAGGGGCAGGGCAGGGGAGGGCTGTGGTGGGGGCAGGGGTGGGGGTGGGGGGTGAGGCGGAAAAGGGGCCAGGCTAGGAAGGGGCCGGGCGGGGAGGAGACTGTCTTCAGAGATCAGAGGAAGGGCAAAGTGGTCGAGCTGGATACGGATCCATCGTACCAGCCGAAGCAAACAAAAAAAACAAAACAAAACTGAGGGACATATTTAACTTCATCACTTCAGGATAAAACAGTCTTCAAAAACCACCGTAAGTTAATTTTTTTGAAACTATCTAACCTTTCATACCTGGGTACAAATATTGACTATATGATGGTACTATGATTTTGCATTGATTGAGTGGTTTTCTTGGAATCGTGTGCCAATTGAGTGTGGAAGAAGATAATAGAAAGATAGAAATAAAAATTTCCTACCTACCCAGTGATATCAAGATGGTCCCTATATTGATAATGTAGGGACCATAACAAGTCTTCTGGAATATGCCACGAAGACTGGAGATAATCGTCAAGAGGAGCTGAATGCCAGGCATTTGCCTAAAAACTGAAGATGGCCATCAAGAGGAACTGAATGCCGGGCATTGGCCAAAAATCTGAAGATGGCCATCACGTGCATCAAAAGGAACCGAATGCCTGGGGCAGTGGCAAAAGAACTGGAGGTGATCATCAAAATGCCAACATGAATATGTCATATGGTGGGCTGACATCCAGGTATTCTCACGACTAAAATCACCACACCCTTTTCCTCTCACGTAATCTAGGCTATTGATGCATATTCAAATCATTTGAGGTGAATGCGTGTCCTGGTTCCTATGAACAGTGGGTTTTAAAGGTAAGAAAGAACAAAAAAGATAATGGAATAAAACCTGTAGGCCTACTAGGTGTCACCCAATACCATGGAGAATCGACACACGAAGAAGCGAAAAAAATATGTTGGGAAATTTTTGTGAAATATGTGTTTTTCAAATTTATGCACATTTTCCTGTACATTTATGTACACACAAAGTACAAATTCCTTCCCGTAGTTTCCATTTTCAGGACATTTTGCAGTCGATTTCACTTTTATAGTCCTGGCTCGGGGGGGGGGGGGTCGCGTACATGTCTCTTTTAGAGTCAAATGTGGCATTTTCTTGTTGCATATGATAAGGGCTTTCAGAAAAGTTTGGTTAACATCTCCATACCTGGTACGTTTTTGTGTAATTTGAATTTAATTAGCATCCCTAAGCTAATTCCATTTGCCAATTTTATCGCAATGTACAGGGTAGATGGGAGCGATGTACACAAAACTTTTATACGGTTGGATCTACACGCAATAAATGTATGGTAAACAGATAGAAATATGGTACCTCTGACTAAGATAGGCATGTTGCAAATTGCGTTCTGCCATTAGATCGCCGGATTTTGAGGTTTTCACTATTTCGTTACTGGGTTATCCCAGACAATCAAAAACCTGCTTATGTGATCAAATTGTTACTGTGGTTGTTTTAACCCCTTATTATTGGACTTAGGACCTAATACATATTGAATTTTTAAGGCATAAACTATCCAATTTTGTGGTGTTGATATTTCATCAAATGCTCCATGAAGAATCCCATAAAAGTGTAATGTAAAATGTGCTGAAAACAGAAACTGCGTGTAGGACTTTGCCATATACTTTGTACATACATAAATGTACACAGGAAAATGTACATGAATTGGAAAAACACATTTTTTTCGTTTCTTCATGCGTTGATTGTCCATGGTATTGGGCGATACCTAGTAGGCCTACAGGATTTATCGCATTATCTTTTTTTCTTTCTTACCGTATAACCCACTGTGTCTGGCCGTCGATGGTGGCGCTGACTGATATTCACAATGCCATCCTGGAGTAGGCCAGAGGAACCAGGCTAACATCTGCTGTCTAGGGCCAGGAGGCTGAGCAGCGCGATGTTGGTCACTTAGGCTACTGGTATACCGATATTATTTTCCTTATCGATGATTCTTGCATGCATGGGTCGTGGTCCTTAGCATAGTGCATACCAGCCACACTTTCATCCACCTCAAATGGAATTTATCTGCCTGGATCCCCCTAGGCCTCACACCTTTATTGCCGTTTGACATGTTGTGCCTGAGGAAGAGCCCGGTTAAGGTCGAAAATTTGCAAAATTCGGAGACGACTTTTCTTTTACTATCATTTTGTGTGTCGTTTTTTTGCTCTATGTTGGATATCCCATAAAATAATGATGGCAATAACCAAGACAATTTAGAATAGTATTGTTTTGTTCTTACTTTTAATGCCAACGGAATTTGGTTTAATTCGCATCGACGGACGGCGTTCAGAACGTTCCAGAAGTCTCTGTTCGATCGTTTTCAGATCTTGCTCCTTCCCTCTGTATTCGATTCTGACACGCACTTTGATAGAACCTTCTCTGAAGAGGAAATCAAATTCCGTGGAGAAATATAAGTATTGTAGACGACTCAGGTCAGGGGCTTGAAAGAAGAATTATACATGTACATGTATGCTGAATAGGGAATTGTTCTCATAAGGCTACAAGGTTTTCGCCGACGACTGACACTTTTAACAAATTTATTGAAATCGAAAGTTTTCCTAACTGTTGAAAAACCTACGGCGGCTAATAAAGGCCATCATAATTTTATTTTTCTTAAGTCGGGCGCCCGACTTATATCTCGGGCGCCGACTTATAACTCAGGCGCCCGACTTACGAAAGGCCATCATTTATTTATTTCTTAACTCGGGCGCCCGACTTATAACTCGAGCGCCCGACTTATAACTCGGGCGCCTGACTTATAACTCGGGCGCCCGACTTATAACAAAAGTTATTTAAAAAAATTATTTCCTAACTCGGGAGCCCGACTTATGAAACAAGTCGCCCAAGGGCGATGCGCTCAGCTGACATGTGAATTTGATTGATGAAGCAGTTCTCCAGTTATGGAACAGAATGCCCCATCCATGATCGCCACCTGTCATTTATTACATTTCATTACCTTTAGTTTGATACCAAACATGACTAGCTTGGCTCAACTGGTCTTTAAGTAGGTCACTAGGTCATGGAAGTAGGTCACTTCAAACCTACACTTCATTACCTTTAGTTTGATACCAAAACATGACTACCTTGGTTCAACTAGTCTTTAAGTAGGTCACTAGGTCATGGAAGTAGGTCAGTTCAAACCTACACTTCATTACCTTTAGTTTGATACCAAACATGACTACCTTGGCTCAACTGGTCTTTAAGTAGGTCAGTAGGTCATGGAAGTAGGTCACTTCAAACCTACACTTCATTACCTTTAGTTTGATACCAAACATGACGACCTTGGCTCAACTAGTCCTTAAGTAGGTCACTAGGTCGTGGAAGTAGGTCAGTTCAAACCTACACTTCATTACCTTTAGTTTGATACCAAACATGACTACCTTGGCTCAACTGGCCTTTAAGTAGGTCAGTAGGTCATGGAACTAGGTCAGTTCAAACCTACACTTGATTAACTTTAGTTTGATACCAAACATGACTACCTTGGCTCAACTGGTCTTTAAGTAGGTCACTAGGTCATGGAAATAGGTCAGTTCAAACCAACGCTTCTTTTAGTTTGATAATAACAAACATAGGCTTATTACTACCTTGGCTCATCTGGGCTTTAAGTAGTCCTGGGCCCGGTTTCACAAAGAATCTTTAGTCAGTTTTGTTGACTTAAGCCTCAATTTACCTGGCTTAGGCCTAAGTCTGCAGTTCTCAAAAAAACTTAAGTCAGAAAAGTGTCTTAAAGTTAAGACGGGTAGCTAGGCGGCTTAAGTCAGCTGGAGCTGACTTAAATATGGCTGCCCTCTTGAGAAACTTCCCACTTCGCGAATATTTTTGTGTGTATCTTGGCCTGGGTTCCCCCTTAGGAGTCTCAAACTTCAAATGTTATAGATTGTTGTACCATTGAAATTGGTCTGAAACACAGAATCATCCCTCCAAATTGCAAGATCATAGCTCTTTCAGTTTTCACACAGATCACAAATCGCAATCTTAAATTCAAAGTGAAACAGCCCCTTTGCCTGCTCTGAGGATTTTCAATGGCGAATAAGAACCCGTTGCTCATTTGCTCGGATCGTATGCTCAGAGTACCAACTTGAAATTCCCATCGGAAGTGGCTTCTGTGGTACATGTTCGTCGAAACGTTTTGGCCTTAAGGTCTACCTCCATACATCCTTATGGGCCCGCCCGGGGCTTATGCAACTTACCTGCACACCATTCTTTCCGATGACTTTGAACGCTGAGACGATCTTGATCAGGAAGGATTTCAGTTTCTCAAAATTCGCCTTCTCAATACTTGTGGAACTGTCAACAATGAATATCACATTTGCCTTGAATGCTGTTCCGCATCCTGAAATATAATGACTGTTCGTGTTTATGCCCCCGACTTCCGAAAGTCGGGGGCATTATGTCATGGCATTTGCATCGGTGTCGGTTAATATTTGGTTTCCGTCAATTAGCTTGAGAACGCTTTGACCGATCAACCTGATTATTTTTGTGAGGGTTCCTTTTGACGACCAGCTCCGCCGCCCATTCATGATGGCGGCTATGGTGGCCATCTTGAAATCGATTTTCGTCGATTAACTTAAGAACACTTTGACCGATCAAGCTGATTTTTTTGTGAGGGTTGGTGTCTATGAGGGGAAGATTTCTTTCGCCGACCAGCTCCGCCGCCCATCCAAGATGGCGGCTATGGTGGCCATCTTGAAATCGGTTTTCGTCGATTAACTTGAGAACACTTTGACCGATCAAGCTGATTTTGTTGTGAGGGTTGGTCTCGAGCTATCAGGAGAAGGTTCCTTTCGGCGACCAGCACCGGCTGACCTTCAAGATGGCGGCCATTTTTAATTCCGCAGTTAACATGACAACACTGAGCGATCAACCTGAAATCTTTGCTGAAAGTTTGTCCTTATGGGGGAAAGGTTACTGTCAATAGCTGTACTTCCACCTATTAAAATCCCCGTGTTTTTTGCACTTCCACCTTTAAATTGCCGTGCTTAAATAGACCCGTGTCTGAAAAACCCGTGTCTATTAGCCCCATCGAGCTCCATGGGGCTAATTTGAACACGGGTTGAACACGGGTTTTTCGACTAGGTGGAAGCGGAATAGACACGGCAATCACTAGTTTTTAGACCCGGCGACAGAGGGCGCGGTAGATTTCCGTCCGTATTGCGCATGCGTGAACAACATCAATTTTTCCGGGAAATTTCGTTCACTTCATCATTCATTTCGTTACTATCTTCATCAAAATTACACGAATTACGTTTAAATTATGGCTTTAGAACGGAATCACTGGAGTGAGGAGGAGTCCCTCGCACTCTTGAGTATTTGGGAGCGTGACGATATACAGGCACAACTCGAAGGGACGACAAAAGACAGTAAGGTGTATAGAAAGATAGCGAGTGAATTGGCTGGTTTGGCAATTGAACGCACGAAGGAGCAAATACAAGAAAAAATTAAGAGGTGGCGACGGGAATACAAAAAGATACAAGATAACAATGTAAAGTCAACTGGGCGGAAAAGACTAACCATGGACAATTATGAAAGGATCCATGCTGTCTTGGGTCATAAGCCCAGTTTTAATCCTGACCCAAGCATGATGTTCCAGAGTGGCCGTCGTCGTGCCAGTGCGCAGCGCCAGCGGCCGGAACCAGGGCCTGGCCCAGCCCCCAAGCATGCCAAACAACCAAGATTGATGGGTGCACCGAGCATGCCAAGTGTCGATCTCAGTGACAATGATAGCAGCCAGGGGTCACCGGCTTCAGCAGACAGGGATGATGATGATGTGGAATATTTAAGTGGTAAGCATACCATTCCCATATAGGCCTTACCCTATGGGTAGGCCCTAGGCCAACATGTACGAGCTCCTGAGCTATCATCTACCCAATAGGCGTACCCTCGGTAGGCCTGATCCACTTGATGGGACGGCAGGGGGCATCTCCACCAGCAGACTGCAGTTGTATCATCAAAGCACATAATATGCCTATTTCCCATTTGGTTATTTCACATGAAGTTGAACCAACTTACTAATATTTTCTGAACTTTTTTCCTTCAGAGACAGACTTGCCAGATCCACGCAAATGTCAACAAGGCCAAAAGAAACATTCTGTTGGTACCGGTACCAGAGTGTCGATCTCAGTGACAATGATAGCAGCCAGGGGTCACCGGCTTCAGCAGACAGGGATGATGATGATGTGGAATATTTAAGTGGTAAGCATGGTAAGCATTCCATTCCCATAGGCCTTACCCTATGGGCAGGCCCTAGGCCAACATGTACGAGCTCCTGAGCTATCATCTACCCAATAGGCCTACCCTCGGTAGGCCTGATCCACTTGATGGGACGGCAGGGGGCATCTCCACCAGCAGACTGCAGTTGTATCATCAAAGCACATGCTATGCCTATTTCCCATTTGGTTATTTCACATGAAGTTGAACCAACTTACTAATATTTCTGAACTTTTTTCCTTCAGAGACAGACTTGCCAGATCCACGCAAATGTCAACAAGGCCAAAAGAAACATTCTGTTGGTACCGGTACCAGTCATAGTACTGCTGAAGACACATGTGGTAGAAGCAGTTCAAGCACTCCTGATGAGTTGGTCATTGCACCGTGGCTACCAGACGACAGGCCCACACGAACAAATTCAAGGTCATCCACTCCATCTTCAACATCCAGGAAGTCTGGTGAAGGAAGGATGAGTAACCACAGTGTGACACTTCTGCAATTGGACAACCAGGACACAAGTTTTGCACTCATGACAAATTCACCGCCTCTCAGTGCAAGTACTCCCAAAGCCCCTTCTGCCTCAGGAGAAATTACAGACACAGCAGCTTCAGAACCGGTGTACATAGGAAGAGGTCAGTAATCCAGGCCTAGGCTGCTCAGCATGCTCAGTGGGGGGGGGGGGCAAAGATGAAAACAGACTTTTCTCTTCTAAATGCACGTTTTGTGAAATTTATTAGTTGTNCATAATTAACGAGCAGCGCGTGCGGCCCGCGCGCCTCGCATTTATTGTTCCATTAATTGTTTAACAGCCCACACGAAGCCCACCTTATTACAACTCAAAATGTGATTCAATAATAACCGACTCTGGTCGCTTACACAGTATACATGTGGCAGACTCTATAGTGCCAGCGTGAGTTAATGTACAGTGACTTTGTTTACCATTCGCTCGCACAGCCCTTCTGGCGCTGGTAAAGGAGGCGGAGCGAATCGTTGACATTGTTAGGTCAGCGAGAGCCAATCATGGTTGTTCTATTCAATAAGGTGGTGGACGAGGGTTGGTCTTGCCGCGCGGCGTATTCGCGCGCGTCTTTAATGAAAGAAACCTCTTCTGAACGACACGCGACTCTTCGCCAGAGCGGGTCGCAATGTTCAACTCTATCAATCAGCGTCGGAGTTCTGTGCGAGAGCATGGACAATGGGTCATATGAATAAAGACTAGCAAATGCTTTTACTTGAATTTTGCAATACAAATGCACTAAGCAGTGCTGTACAAAGTTGAAGTAAAAGCATTTGCTAGTCTTTATTCATATGGCCCATTGTGGTGGTGTTGGGCCTATTCCTGGACGCGGACATCAGGCCGAGTCTACATAGGATAATACGGTATACGGACACGCGGGCGAACAAAGGTTTTATGTTCATGAACACTTTGTTAGGCCATTGTTCGCCCACGTGTCCGTATACTGCAAACCCGGTGTAATAGAATAGACTGCCCTACGTACTAGAAATTTCTGTTATTAGTAGTCCTACCCGACAATGAATTAACTGAAGGCGGTGACAGACTTGCGCGGAAGCAGCGCGTCGGGAAGCGTTCAACCAATCAGTGAGGCCGTAACACTGACCAAAACACCTACCGAGGAATCTGATTGGTGGAATGCCTGCAGGACGCGCCGCGAACGTGCCAGTCTGTCACCAGCTTAAAGCTGAACTGCTTGAACAAAAACCACAGCGCCGCAGTATGGTGGTCTACAGAAGTGCAAACGCCCTTCGAAACACCTCCAGAACATGATAGACCACCAGCGTATTTGGTGGCGCCACTGTATTCAATCTCGGCTTTCTATCGAGACACATCAAGAGATAGTGTCCAAGTGACAGAGCCTGGGTAGACTTAGTACAGTCCGTAGGAACTTGAGCATGAGGTTGGCCAGGGTTCTTTAGTGTTTGCGCGCAGTTAAAATATGTGGTACAATGGCAATAACTTGGGCATCAACAAATAATGCACCACTCGTGTGAGTTTCAGAAACTCAATTTGGTGTCATTGCAAACATGTTGCACATAAATCTTATTTATTTCTTTTGTCATAGTTTTGTTATTTGAATATATTTTCACAGAAACGCAATGTACTTGATATGAGCAATAATGCATAGATGACTCGCGCGATGTGTGTGTATTTGGAGAAAGAATATTTAATTGATTGCGGTAATTATGACCAAAGGGATAAAATAAGAATTATCCTCAACCTATACATAATGATATCTGATGACGCTGATGTACGTCAAATGAGTGTTGTATTGTTTTTGAATGCATAAATGTTTTCAACTGGTGCTTTGGTAACACCATANTGTGTGTATTTGGAGAAAGAATATTTAATTGATTGCGGTAATTATGACCAAAGGGATAAAATAAGAATTATCCTCAACCTATACATAATGATATCTGATGACGCTGATGTACGTCAAATGAGTGTTGTATTGTTTTTGAATGCATAAATGTTTTCAACTGGTGCTTTGGTAACACCATAAATGTCAATGGTCGTTTGCATTTCTCTTGACCACCACCGTGGCGTGGTGGTCTTTTTTTAGTGCTCGGATCTCCAGTTTTTGTTCATGCAGTTCAGCTTTAAGTCGTTGAAATTCGAGCGTTGCCTTATAAAAATTGAAAGCCATTGCCATGTGTTGCTATTGTTCCTATAGTTCTATTGGGCCTGAATACCCTTCGATCGTGTCTTATACTGTTGGACGCCAGGGCCGACCGAATCGAAACTCCGATAGCACTAGCAGTGCCTAACACAGAGATATGCAATGCCTTTTATCATTACAGAGTTTCTCTGTTAGGCCCTGTTAGTGCTATCGGAGTTCCGATTCGGTCGGCCCTGGTATGTAAAAGAACCAGGAATGGATAAGGATAAGGTCTTTGTACTAATTCATTTCCTTCCTTTCAGATGTTGTTTAGTGTCGACTCGTTCGGGCAACCGTGGGTTCGAATCCAGGCATGGCATCTTCTCTGCATAATGTTGTAACTATCAATATGAATGATTATTGTGACGTTATGTGATCATGTTTAAAGGGGCTGGAAACTTAACACAGGGTTTGTCAGAGTGGGCCAATTTTGGAAACTACTTTACCGATTTTCCTGAAACTTGCAAGGTTAACAGGGTTGACCATATCATTGGAAAATATGAAGAAACAAAAGCAACAGACTGACTCTGACCTAATGAACTAAGACAATGCAATTTTTGAGACCCCCAGAAACACAAGAAAAAACATCTTATGGGCCTATAACTTCACATATATGTTGACATGATAATACACCAAAAATGTTGCAATAAATAAATAATGTATTTAAGTTACAACCTTTGAAAATGAAACAAAGAAATATTCTAACTAATGGGCCCAAGCTAAAGCTGGAAGGGTTTTATTCACAAGTCCATTGTTAAGACTTACCAGGTTACCCAGGCAAGGTCCTATTCACATTAACGGGTCAATAAATGTGCATTACATAAATGGTGCTGGGTCTAGTCTGCCTGACTACCCTGAGCCTAAAGCTGCCCAAACACGATCAATATTATTGCACAATATGAGGCTCACAATGGGCAATATTATTGTCAATCTTTCTTCTAATTATCATGCTAGAAGCACACAACCACCCATTTGGGCCCCATATTGTGCAATAATATTGCGCCGTGTATGGGCGGGTTTAGGTAATACCAGTAGTTATTACGCATGTGGGGATTTGATGTACCGGTACAGTTGAAAGTAGAGTTGTTCTCCATGCACTTGTACAACTGTCCCAGGCTGGGGAAGTCCCAGGTGATCTGACAATGAATGCATCATGTAACACATTAGCGACCGCCATATTAAACAGGGTTAACCCGGCGTGCATGATGTCTGAGCAGTGGAGAAAGCGGTCAGCCATTATAAACCTCATCATTTCAATAACAATACCATCAAGCCAACCCTTAAACCGATGTCTTTCTCTCGGCTCTGGGCCATTGAGTGACATAACGCTGAATACCACTTCATTTTAAAATAGATCCTATTTAAATTCACACTCCATAACTTGCACATGTGAGCTGCTCTGGCAAAACCAGACATATGTCGCGTTTAAAGCCCATGTCACATATCCACTCGTCCGGGGCCCGTACGGCGAGAAAAAAAAAACAGACAGGTTGCCCCTGAGCCCCGGGGAATGAAACCGTAGAAATGAAAATGATTATGAAAACTAGAAATTGACTGTTGACTTACCAGTCAATTTGAAGACCGCCCTTGGATATTGACAGTTCGCTGGTATCTATGCTGCGAACATAGATGGTTAATGGGTGAGGTTCAATAGAGAGGATCAAGATGTCACAAACTTTTAACATACGCCAACAAAAAGATCGATAGAAGATGCGCATTGAATTGGAAGCCAAAATGACGTTTTACTTTTGTCATTATCAAATTGTACAAAATATAGATCATCTATCTAATGTTCATGTAGTGACATCACCCCCGCCCCTCCTGATTCCACAATGACTGTTGTTGACTGCAGACAGGAGCAATCTCAAATTTCTTCTAGCCAACAGCATGAAGTCCTATGGCAGTAGGTAGCAAGACGGATATTTATAGTATAAGGCTATGTAGCATGGTTAGTTTAAGGACAAGAGTTCAGAAACGCTGGAGAAGAAGGGTCTTGCATTTCTTGACAGTTTCGGTAATTCAGCTAGCGACTTGCTTTGCTTGCTTGCTTTTAGTTATCCACAGATTGGATGGAGAGAGAGATCGAGAGAAATGAAAATGAACATGGAAATAAAAATGAAAGTCGTCAAGCCGCTTGGTGGGGAAAATCGTACTGGCCCGGTGGATTTGTTACCTAGGCTTAAGCCTTGTTCAAACTGCAGGCCGGTGCGACTGACGCGGTGCGATACGAATTTTTTCGCGCCTAATTATTCCCACCTTTAAGGCTCCAGCTGTTCAAACGTGCGGTGCGACGCGATGCCTTAAGAAGCGGTAGGATGCGACGGGCGATTTCAACCGCCCCCGATCGCTCCTGCAGTATTTTTCCGCGGCGAAACGCCTGCCGCATGAGGATACAGGTGTATTAGTAACGTTTTTCGGTGTTGCCGTTTTTCTGTGTGATTCCCATTGTTCGGAACAGACTGGGAAATGGACTAGCTGTTTTTCTGTGTGTCGCCCATTGCCAATTCGCGGCTCATTCCGTCAATCCATTGTAATGTCACATCGGCACACTGAAGAACGTTCCTGGAAAACGTTACATCGGCATATTTGGCACAATTTCAATAACATGAATGATGTCATCCTGCTAATCATGACCACCGCGCGCAACCGCGCCGCGCGATGTCAAAACTAACACCGCTTGGATAATTTTTTTTCTCTGCATCGCACCACGTCGCACCGAGCCGCCAGTGTAAACAAGGCTTTATCTTGGCAGGTTGACCAAATGTTTGTCATTTTCACCCTTACAAAAATTTGACACGTGTAAATTACATTACCACGTGCTAATGGGAGAAATTTACCCATTTTTTGTGTACTTTTACACATTTTTGGTGTAAAATTCGCCCATTACCACGTGGTAATGTCATTTACACGTGGCAGATTTCCGTAAGGGCAATATTGTCTGCCTATTATGAAATCTAAAAGAATCGATTTCTTCCATTCTATCCTGTTGTCATCTCGGTTCGTTGATGATCACCTTCTGAACGACACGCGACTCTTCGCCAAAATTATTTTATTCGTACGCGAAGTCGTTGATGCATAACTAATGGTGGTTGTCGCATTCGCAGTTCATCTGGTAAATGGAAGGGGTGACGGGTGATTACGTAATAAGCTGTCACCCCATCTATTTGCCTAAACAACTGCAAAAATAGTCAACACGATTAGTTATGCATGAGTAAATCGCGTACGAATAAAATAATTTTGTGTTTGAATCACCACACTGAATACGACAGCATGGACATTGTGGTGTTCTTGGGCGTATTCCAGAACGCGGACATAAGGTCGGGTTTACACTGAAGTATACGGTCTTCGGACACGCGCGCGAACAAAGGTTTCATGGTCATGAACCCTTTGTTAGGCCATTGTTCGCCCTCGTGTCCGTATACCGTATACCTCAATGTAAACCTGGCCTAAGGCGAGTCTACATAGAGATATGCGGTATACGGAGACGCGGGATACAAAGGTTTTATGGTCATGAACACTTTGTTAAGCCATTGTTCGCCCGCGTGTCCGTATACCGTATGCCTCTATAGCAGCTAAGGTTACACCTGTTGGAAATACCCGTCCCGTGTTTTTCCAGACCCGTGTCAAACCCGTGTGTGCGAAAAGCCCGGCGAGAAGTCACACCACCACATTGTAAGTAGCCCGGCGACGGGCGCGCTGCATGCACTGACTCTTCAGTCATTTCTGTATTGGCTCACATTGTTGGAGGCGCGAGAACGACGTCACTTAATGGCTGCGCCATCTGTAACCGTGCCAAAGAACTAATGAGACACGGGGATCTCGAAAAGCACGGCGAGATTGCCGTGTTCCAGAAACACGTGTTTTTCACACACGGGTTTCTTGAAGCCCGGTAATTCATAGGTGTGACCGCAAAAAACACGGGGATTTTAGTGTAACTACGGCTTATTATATGTAATCCCGGTGTAATAAAATAGACTGCCCCATGCGCAGGATGCCCGTCCTGTACTAGAAATTTCTGTTATTAGCTAATTAACTAAGTCCTGTTTTTATTTGCCCTGCCCGGAAGTTGAAATTCAGGCGTTGACTTATAAAAACTGAAAGCCATTGACCTGTGTTGCTATTGTTCGTATGGGTCAATTAGGTATCTTTCACGGAATGCTACGTGTACGTATACAACCACCTTACCTAACGTAACCCAACTCCGCAGTTGATTGGCTGGCCTATCGCTCCTTCCCTGATCGAGGGAGATGGCTAAAGCCCTCATGAATAACTATCGATAATTGTCTGCGGACAAAACGGCAACCTGACACATGTTGACTTTGTATACCGTGTACATAAAAAGGGCGCGCGATTTGTATTAGAGAGACAGCATTTAGAATTAAAATGGACGTGAGAGCGGTGAGAGGTATTCTTCTCAAAGAACCATCGGTCCGCCCAGCAGCTTCATAGACACCCCTCAAATTTGGTGTCAATGGCGACCAACATGCGCCAAAACTCGACTTATAAATTTGTTGCGGTGAACATTCCAAGTATTGGTGACCAAATCTTTCTCTTCCTGGCTCATTGCATGAAGCGGACGTCGTTGTGGCTCTGTCATTTTCACTACACTACTATGGTTTGTACATACATAGGCCTACACAATATACCTATACGCGCGCAAACGTACTTCAAAATTAACAATTGGATCCGCTGGCTTTTTTAGGCACAGACTGCTCTTGTCCAAATATGTACACCCTTAATCAAAAGTAAATGCACAGCTAATAAACTTGAATATTTCCCAAAACCTTCAGCGGATCAAACTTTGCTTTTTACGGCAAATACCTAGGGCATCAAGACACATTTTGAGACCAAAAATATCATGAACTTGCATGAGTTGTGTTTTTGACAAAAGTTTGAAATTTCCACAAAAAAGTGTGATTTTCAATCGCATATTTTTTAGAAGTGAAACCAACGTCACTTTAAAGCCTGTTTGTTTCCCAGCAAAATTATTTTTTCAGTTTTAAAAAATTCCGTGGTGAACTGAAGTTACAGAGCATTTTCCAAAATGAATTTCGTTCGGTTTTCCAGTCAAGTCAGGGCTATTCCTTCCATCTCATTTAGATCTACCCAGCCTGCTAAATATTGTGAATAGGCCTATTCATGGCCTAGTCAACAATAGTCACTCCTGATGACACTCCATCGAGTAATCCAAGGCCAGGCGGTCTTTTGTGTGAGATGAGTGCCGGTGTCACCTTTCTTAATTCCTCCTTACAATTCCTTACCAATGAAGGCAGGAGATCCTACGTAACCTCTTATGGAATTGACGCCATTTACTAACTTCACCTACGATGAATGGGACTTATTATTCCGTGAGCTTGGTCTTGGGACAATAAGGAAAGGTCGACTATAAAATAAGACTTGAACTGTTGACTGGAGTTTGGACTGAAACTTTCGAATAAATTCTTCATAATTACGACATGGAAGCTCCAATTGAAAATTTGAAAATCTATTCGTGTATAGAAACAGGAAAGCTTTAAAATGACGTTGGTTTCACTTCAAAAAAATATGCGATTGAAAATCACACTTTTTAATAGAAATTTCGAACTTTTGTCAAAAATACAACTCCTGCAAGTTCATGATATTTTTGGTCTCAAAATGTGTCTTGATGCCCTAAATAACTGCCGTGAAAAGCAAAGGTTGATCCGCTGAAGATTTTGGGAAATATTTAAGTTTATTAGCTGTGCATTTACTTTTGATTAAGGGTGTACATTGGACATCGCGGCAACACCAGGCGGAGGTCAGCGGCGCCTCGCTCGCCGCGTCAGTCAGTTTAGGGAGGAGGAGTTTCAATAGGGCAATGGCCAATCAGGCTTCACATCTGACTACGTTCATTGAGAAAATAGACTAACGCAAAACATTCTCCAACGGAGCAGTTATATCCATACATGTCATGGACAATGTACGGCACTATTTACAAATATCCTGTTATTGGAGAGTATGTCACTGTATAAGTACAAACTTTAGCTTACGTAGGGTTCCGTGGAAAATACCTATTGCCCCTGTATGCCCTGGGATCTCGTCTTATACTGTTGCACGTCTGGTGTGTAAAGAAATCCGATCGCGCCAGCAGGTCCCAGTGGTGTAATGGATAAGGTCTTTGCACTAATTCATTTCTTTCCTTTCAGATGTTGTTTAGTGTCGACTCGTTCGGGCAACCGTGGGTTCGAATCCAAGCATGGCATCTTCTCTGCATAATGTTTTAACAATCGATATGAGTGATAATTATGACCTTATGTGATCGTGTTTAAATTTTCACCAGGATATATTACTGCGATTAACGTCGATGTCGTAGTTTTTTTTTAATTTTTGATAATCGCCTACAACTTGTTTTGTGGCATTTCTGCGGCAATGGTATTGTGTCGAGAGAGATATAAAAGTCAACTGGTTTTTATCATTAACCCGATTGTCAATAATATCTTATGAGTACATGCCTTCTTTTGGACGGCAGGTGCTACAACACTGCTTTATTCTTTTATTATGGTTTCCGGTCATCAAGATCGGAAACCATATAGTAGTTGGTCGTGGTGTCTGTCTGTCTGTCTGTCTGTCTGTCCGTCCGTCCGTCCGTCCGTCTGTCTGTCTGTGTGTCTGTCTGTCCGTCCGTCTGTGTGTCTGTCCACCCTGTAACTCGGCTACTGCAACAGCTACAGCCCTGAAAGTAACTCACCCCAGGTAACTTGATCCTGGCTACACGATGAGCTCATTGTTACATGTCTCAGACATGTGGGTCATGGTGATATTGATATATCAAATGTTGATATTTTGGCCATCCCTTTCTGTTAAAGCGCTGGTAACTTGGCTCCTAGACCAGTAACAGTTCTGTTAAGTTCCATCCACATGTTCATGGATCGGGGCAACTTACTGGGATCATCAACTTTCATCTCCAGGGTCAGTATCACATTGATATTGATATATCAAATTTGATATTTTGAGATATCTTAGGATCTCGTCCAGATAGCGACTGCAACTTTGCCTTACACCATCATAGTCACTCACGGATGTTATTGCTACTAATATTGTCCACCTGGAGTTTGCAGGTCACATGATATTTAGTGAAATCATGGTGATATTCGATATGTAAATTTGATATTCTGAAATAACTCGACAACTGGTGTAGGAGGAAGCCTAAAACCCTTACCTCTAAGGGGTTATCACTTATGCTCTTTCAGATTATGCAATGACCTTGAGTGTTTGAGGTCAAGGTCAAGGTAAAATTCAAATTGAACTAGTAGGCCTATGGCCGTCTCAAGAACTAACAGAAGACCAGTGAGCATCATGGATCCAAGTCATATACCTCGATTATCCAGGATCCTTCTTTCATTTACGCAATGACATTGGAGGTCAGAGGTCAAGGTCACGGTTAAAATATAGCTGTGATATTGGAATAGTCGATAATGTTGACAGAGAACTTGCTAGTGACCTGTAACCAAGCACTGTTGCGGATAATCTTTCAATTTTTTCAATGACCATGAAGGTGGGATGTCAAGGTCAAGCTTCAACAGTCCCGATACAGAAACATGTTCATGATGATAACTACAGTCTAGAAGTCTACCTGGCACTATGGACCAACGTACTTAGGTCACTGAGGATGCTCCTCCTGATTATGCAATGACCTCCTGAAGGTCAGAGGTCACGGTCAATATAAAATAACTCAGTCCCCAGAACTGGTTCATATCTTCAACAATTAGCGAGCAGCTGTATCCCTGTAAGTGTTACACATTATACATGTTCCTGCATCTACAGTAAACACCGGAAACCATTGACATCGCTCCGATGTCCCTCTCTTGTCGATGTGAGATGAGACGAACATTAAGCCTTAATTTAAGGATGCAACAAATTTTCTATTATCAACAAATTGATATTCACTAAATACACATGTATTTTTCACCTGAATCATTCAAGTACAAGAATGCATTTGTGGCCCACTTGGTTTAGCCCCTTATATTCAACAGGGGCGGATACAGAGGGGGGGTTCTGGGGGTTGGAACCCCCCCGTCGGCGACGAAAGATAACATTTTTTTATCGCTTAACATAAAAAATCTCGCTTGTAGCGTAGCGCCCGCCAGTGTATCTGATGTAATCATGGTGAAACAATCGTTGCATCAATGATTCTTCCCCTGCTTGGGACAACATACTGCATTATGTACTGTTTCGAAAAACCAAACGGTATTTTGGAAATGTTGCAAATTGGATGTTTTTGAAATGTTTTGCAAATGTTGATGGTGTAGGCCTAGGAGGCGTGGCATCGGACTTTCTCAACCTCAGATGCCGGGAAATTGCTTCTCAGAGCTTCTGATTTTCAAAATTTTCCTGGGGGAGGTCCCCCAGACCCCCCGCCCGATTGGCGCCAGTGAAGCGCATGCCTTCGACACGCGAGAGTCCAGTGGCCTCTACAGAACCCACCCCTCGAGAAAATCCTGGATCCGCCCCTGTTCAAATCCGTCGCACGAATCCTTCCCTTTACCATGAATGTCCTGTGAAGCACAGGAGGGTGGAGGGTAGATGGCACTGGGTCAGCCAAGGACGTAGAGGTTTGGGATTTGTCTCGCTCTCAGCATCTGTTTTACTGGTTTGAATTAATGCAAGGGACTAACACATTGGCAGGGGGACGTCACGCAAAGTTTCTAAACGGTTTAGAGACTTTGCGTGAGGTCCGTCTGCCAACGCGTCAGGGTTGTCTGGGGTTGAGTATAGGGTTTAAATCCCTAGACAACCCAAGAGTTTCTACCGTAACCCCAACCCGTGCTCTTGGTGAATTTTATTTACCCACCTATTATACAGGTGGATTTTGATCCCCAAAGGGTTAGAGATAGGGTGGACACTCAGGGGTGGTTAGGGTTAGGGTTAGGATTTGCAACTTCCGCATCAGGTTCTTGAGTGTGTTGGTTTAGAATATCACAATGTCGTAATTTCTGGGCAGGGCATCCTGAGAATATCAGGGGTTCTTACTGCTCGCTTCCTTCGTCACCGCAGACAAACCCCTGAGGACATCCGCCTGATTTGCTGGGGTATTTGGCGCCTGAGAAAATGCGCCCAATCAGCGAACGCCATTCTGAGTCACCTTAAGATGACAGGCATTACACGTAGATTGTATCGTAGTGTCACGCACAACACAGTGCTGAAGTACCTCAACTTCCCCACCTCAACCTAACAAGAGATCAGTTACACGTCTACATGTATAACGGCCCTTGTAATATTCACAGTCAAGCAGCTGACATGGTTATTCAGACGACAAACCTATCTACACCGCTGGATTCAACCTAAGTTGAGTTCAGCCTATAATCATACATTCATCGCACAGAATGTACATGTATATCATTCTCAGGCCACAAGTCGCGAAACAGATACGCCGCTGGAGTTTATTTCATGTTGACCTGTGCCGACCGAATCGAAAGGCGGATCGTAGCACTAACATGGCCGAGAGAAACTCTGTAATAGTAAAATGCATTGCATTAGGCACTGTTAGTGCTATCGGAGTTTCGATTCGGTCGGCCCTGGTGGGCCAGCTTTGTTCAAACCTTCGTAGTTCATGTGTATCAATCACCGGCCTACTTGGGATGAGATGGTGGGTAAGAATATTTGCTGGAATGGCTTTGATACTCCACCGATTCCGGCGAATTTCTCAGGGGTTTGTGTGCGGTGACGAAGGGAGCGAGCACTAAGAACTCCTGACGTTCTCAGGATGGGGCAGGGTGCCTTTTGAACCAAACATGGAACTGAAAAGAATATTCGCAATAAGAACAACATATATATCGTCGAAATCTTTCAGAGGAAAGAAAACTGAAGCATACAACATAAAATTTGAAGCACACAACAAAATTTCATTGATTTCAAACGAATCCAAAGAAAATAGGGAAATGTGGTTGAAGACAATAAACCAACGTGTATCCGTTTGTATTTCATTTTTCCGTCAGGGCCGAGGATATAGCATTATTGGCCGTGGTAAGTACGGAGGAGGCCGTCACAAGCTACTCATGTTCCTCACTTGGATGGGGTCTTTTACTTGCCCTTGTAAAGACACAAGGTACAAGGAACCACAGCTTACTGTCCCATGCGACGGACTGAAGAGCCGGGAATGAAATCCCATATGGCCCGGGCCCGTGTATCCGTTGCTGTTGGAAGAGATGAAATTAGTAGTTATGTTATGTTATGTGATAATATGATAACGTTTATAACCTATAACAATTTCAAATAAACAATGGTTATTAGCGGGATTCTAACCCATGGCCAAGGGAGTCGGAATCTGAAAGGAAAGAAAGTCATTAGTACACAGGCCTAAACCCCCACACTCACTGAGGACGGCTGGCGGCGGACCGAATTTTTCTTTCTTTTGTCGTTAAAATAGACGAGGCGGTTTGCTTGAACACGATCGGCGAAGACATGAAATCCGACAAGGGGCATTCTGTATCAGCGGGCATTCTGATCTATGATAGTTGTAGTGAAAACTACTGGCCTAGATACAGATTGCCCGGTGGGCAAAAAAAAACGGCCGGCAAATCTGCATCACCGGGCAATGGTTTCTACTATACCGGCCTAACTGTCTCGGTGAATCGGTATGCCTCTGTGAGGCGGGCTACTTCACCTTCTCCAACCTCAACTATCGCTCACCTTGCCGCCATACGACCGTAAATAAAGAGCCCCGTTATGTTCAATCATTGCTTCACTAAAGACCCCGTCACATATCGTCTCCAGGGCCCGTACGGCGAGTAAAAACAGACATTTTGGCCAATTTCTACGTTGCCCAGTTTGACCCAGTGTAATTTCCGCTAATCTATTGAGCCGATTTCTGCATAATTCGTCTTAGATCCGTGTTTCAGTCTCTAAAATCCACGGCAAGCCGCTGGGTGGGAAAAATTGTACGGGGCCCGGTGGATTTGTGACCTAGGCTTAACCGACGACAGTGAAATGGTAATCGACACCATATGCAGTGAAAAGAAGGGAACACCCAAGTCTAATTACAAAGGCGTAAATCATTGCTCATGTAAAAAAATATTGACTTCACGGAAAATGTCACTTGCGACCTTATTCTTCCTATGTGACGACAGTGTAACCGTGAGGTGGGATTAGCTGGGTCCTTATTCACAAAGCATCCGTACGCTTCAGCGGATCCGTTAAGCCTCCGTTACGGTTTGCGCCTTATTCACGAATAGAATGTAGGTAAAAAAGTTCAGGTAAAAAGGTAGGTTAAAGGGTATAGGTAAAAAAGGTACAGTAAAAAAGGTACCGGTAAAAAAGGTACCAGTTAATAAAGGTACTACCGGTAGGTTAAAAAGGTACAGGTAAAAAAGGCACTGGGTAAAAAGGTACTTGGTGATGATAAAAAGGTACAGAAAAAAGGAATTAACCTAAGTATGCCTAATATCATGCCTCTACCTCTACCACAGGCAGATATATGTCAAATTATCAAGTTTGACCTTGACCTTGACCTCTGATCATCGAGGTCATATTGACCAAAAACAGTATGGTTCCCGATCTTAGTGATCGGGAACCATAATAAGGTCCCTGGTCACTAAACGGAAAAAAGGCCCCCTCAGTCAAACAAAATGGGGGGGGGGGGTTCTTACACAATGACGACAGCCAATGAAAGAGTGAACGCAGACTGGTACCCGGTCCTAACTATTTTACATTGGGCTTTTGCATATGTTATGACCGGGCGTGCCTATCGCGTTTGTGAATCTGATTGGCCGGTGCTGGCGCAGATGGTAAGTATAGGAACTATTATGTTGATACCTTTTCTATTTTCAACCCCTTCGTGATTGGTGATTTCCTAGGTCAAATGTAGTTCCCCTTCTATATGCTTAACGGTACGTCAGCCGTCTTGAGAATTGAATAAATTTACATAAGTTACGTAAAATTTCCAAGTGACGTCGCTGCCTAAATTCCTCCACAAATGGCGGCCAATACTGGTCCTACCAAACAAGCCACGTCCGACTGCCGCACGCAGGTTGGTAGGATGAGGTAGGCCTACTATAGTCTAGCGTGAACGCAGCTATGTTCAGAGCAATGTCATGGTCCGTCCTGTTCCAGTATCGCCGTTTGGTTGTACTGCCCAGGGACCTTATTCACGAAGCTCTCGTAACTTACGGGAGTGCGTAAACTATTGTCCATTTGCAGATAACTTATTGTTCGTTATCAGCCTGACAAAATATTTGCGTGTCCTTAACGTTACGGTAGCTTTGTGAATAAGGTCCCTGCTCCGCCAATGAAATCGTCGTAAGAACCGAAATTAGCGATACGTACGTACGGTACGTACACTCTTGTAGGAAAGTAAAAGGACAGCAAGTTTTCCTAATCACAAAAAAACATTGGAGCTACGGCAATGGTACGAAAGCCCAGAGTGCTCATTCAAATTTCAAAATTCAACTTTGAATTTTGAAATTTGAAGTGAATAATAGCGCCGCTTCAAATTTCAAAATTCAACTTTGAATTTTGAAATTTGAAGTGAGTAATAGCGCCACTTCAAAATTCAACTTTGAATTTTGAAGTGGGCAATTTTGAAACTAACTACTAACCAATCAGATCCTGCGTATCTTGACGCTTTGGCCAATGATTAATGCGGTGACATACTTGTCAGAGCTAACAGTAGGCTAAGTAAATCTATAATCATTGAATTCCTCACTCACGTTATTAGTATTTACCAGTTTTTGAAAAATGGTGCCGGGCCCGAAAAACATTTAAGCACAGGCCCCTGAAGCCTAGTTAGCGGGATTATCGGGTTATCTTACCCATTGTTTACAATGGTTTAACCCGATATTCCCGCTAACTAACCCGATAATCCCGCTAACTAGGCTTCAGGGGCCTGTGATTTAAGTCATGTTCACGCTTCCATGTGGCCCGACCACTGTTTTGCTACCGCACGTTTCATGTTGCTTTACTATTTGCCGACTTCAAATTTCAAAGTTCAAAATTGAATTTTGAAGTGGCGCTATTATTCACTTCAAATTTCAAAATTCAAAGTTGAATTTGAATTTTGAAATTTGATTAAGCACTCTGGGCTTTCGTACAATGGTATTTGCACCCAATCTGCACTAACATGTTGGGCATAGAACCATGGTGTTTTGCAAAAAAATCAATTTTAATTAGTTAACAGAAAAAGGACATTTTATAAAATCACTTTTTTGACAATTTTGAAAAATCGTCCGATTTCAAATTGTCTTTCTTCATTATATTCAACTCGCCTGACTGGCCCACATCTGCAACTTTCCCTTTTAAAATCTCAACAGAAAATGCCTCTTTTGGCATTTTGCAGCAAAATAAATCTCACCCACACAGTAAAGCAGATAACACCTCTGGGATAGGGACGTTTTCAAATCGTAAAATGCCAGAACTTTGTGGCAGAATAATTTTGACTCGTAATCGGAAGTGCACGTAAATCGCAAATATTATAGTCGTGTTTCAAGTCGTAACGACTTGGAATACGACTTCAATGTTCGTCATTTATCCGCACTTTGATTTATAAGGCCAAATTTTTCTGCCTTCAATGTATGGCGTTTGACGAATTGAAAACTTCTATCAAATTGTTTTTATCACGGATGTCCATAGCGGACTGCAGTTCATTCTCATCGTTGAAGTCGGAGTCGGAGTCGGCCGCTGCGCAACCTCTCTAATATTGATTGGGCACCGTGTGAAAGTAGGATGAACTGTTTTGCGAAGCAAGGTAAGGAAGCCCAGAAGGCTCATTCGATCGTCAGTCTTCAAGCTTGAAGCAGAACGTCAATCATCAAGCTTGAATCATGGAAGAATATATACGGCAAACTGGGGTAATAGTAGCCCCGGGGTAATAGTAGCCGCTAGCCTGGTTTTTGATTCATATTCCAGTAATGAATGAATCAATTCAACAACCAATACATGCATGGATTACACTGAATCTCTAGTTACCATAACTAACAGAGTTAATGATTATACATGTATCACCTATTGTCTAAGAGTAATCACCATTTGAAGTACAACTGTACAAAAATAAGAGTGGTTCAAACTTTTTACATATTAGGTTTTATAACAGTATTTTCTGAGGCCAATGTTTGAGAGTTGGTTGAGTGAACAGGCCTCAAGTGTAGAATCATCTGTAGGAAGTATTTGTTTCAACTATTCACAGAAAAAAAATTAGTAACATTTTTCTGTAGAGGGTGCATCTGGGGTAATAGTAGCCCCTTGGTTCGGGGTAATAGTAGCCCCTAGCTTTACTCGCTATATCTTTACTGAGAGGGAGGGAATGTGAAATATCTTGTTTTAGCCTTTATCCCAATCCTAATTTCGTACTTTTGATGCATTTTAACCCGTTCACTGCTTATTTCAAATTAAAACACAATAATTTACAGTATCAAATACAAACTGGAATGTGTAAAACAAAATATCAGGGGACAGAAGTGACTGGTGCTTGTTTATTTCAGCTATTGATTAAATTCTGTGAGGACTTTTGAAATTGGGGAGTTAATTTACTAAAATGGCAAGCTACTCACATACGTAAAGGACCGTGACGATGCCGAACGTGGTTGAAATAGTGTTTTTTTGCTGCAAAATAACTTCGGAACAGTATTTGACAGCTACTTAAATACAGTAGTATAATTCGAAGAAGGTGCCAAGCTTTGTGTTTACTGCAAATGATTTAAATAGGTTTGTTCCTTAAATAAAGGTAATCTTCTTTAAAATAAATGTCAGATTGTTTTTTTGTGATACAGACCTACATGTAAAACAATATTATCACTAACAAGGTCATGTTGCGATAGAAAAAAGATTTCATGAAAAGAAATTGAACACTTAAACATTTTTGTCCAGGGGCTACTATTACCCCATACCTACGGGGTAATAGTAGCCCCTGACTCCTACTTTTGAAATGGCTCTCAGATGCATATTATGGGTTGCTGTGCCATGAATTTCAAGTGATGCCGTCAGAAGAAGTGCCACAACAAGATTCGGGCAGATTTTTTGGTGTCCATCAAGAAATAACCTGTGCAGTTTACAAAATATGTGAAAAGGGGGCTACTATTACCCCACTTTACCTTACATGTATTTCAAGCTTTAGCCACCCAACTTCAACATTGAAGCCAGACAAATCATTCTAAATTACATGTACGAGTTATATCGTCCTACGTCCCTAAAAAATTGCGACATTCAGTGTTCGATACCATCCAATTACAAACATCTCAACGGCTTCTTATTTCTTTAGCAAACAATGTACAATATTAATTATTTCCATTCCAGTACCGGTACTCAAACTTGAATCTTCCGACTTCAAGCTCGAACAAAGGACGTCAATCCTGATCAAAGTTGAACCATGGCTTGACTTCAATCTTCAAGCTTGAGATCGGACTTCAATCTTCATGCTTCCAGATTGAAGTCCGAGTTCTATGGCAAGCCGACGCAGAAAAAATGCAAGGACCCAATTAATTATGTCAGGACTTGAATATATAATACAATTAGAACAAAATAATGTGCCATCAAAACAACACGTACAACAGGTGGAAAACTGGAACGCTAAAAAGTTCCACCGTCGTTTTCTACCTACTTTTTTCTACCGGGCTGTCAGAATTTTGCACATGGAAACATCTAGAGCCTGTCACCTCTCAGTTATGTTCCAAATTCGATTCACGGTCAAACCCGCTCTGGACTTATAATAGAGATGATGGCTTCTACGACAGCGGAGATTACCTCTGAGGTTTGGTCTATGGCCAGAAATCCGTTTGGGTTTTACCCAGGGGGCAAAACCCCATTTTTGGTGAAAATGGGGGACCGGCTGCTGTAAAAGGCCACCCCCAGCCTAGGGTGAGTGGCCTTTGAGATTTGTTGCAAGACGCCGAAAAATTGACTTTGAAGTTCAGGACACTGACGTTATCATTGAACCAAAGAACTGACACATGACTGAACATTGTACAGGAGAATGGGACACAATGTACAGCAAACTTTTGAACGGTGTGATTTACACCCCGTAAATGTATTACCAATAGATAGAAACATGGTGCCTCCGAAGCAAACAAGCATGTTCTCAATGTTTTTAGTAATTGTGTAATAAAAGATGATTTTTTATGCAAATTAACACAAAATGGATCAAAATACATAAAAAAGGCCATTTCCAATTACGTAATTAGTTAAAAACTACAAAATACATGCTTATTTCATTACGAGCCACCATGTATCTGTTGGTAATACATTTATAGGGTGTAAATCCGACCGTTCAAACGTTAGCTGCACATCGTGTCCCATTCTCATATACAACGCTCAGTCATGTGTCGGTTCTTGGGTCCAATAATAAAGTCAGTGTAATCCTCAACTTCAAAGTCAATTTTTCGGCGTCTTGCAAAAAAATCTCAAAGGCCACCCATCCTAGTGTGACTCATGGGGTCCCCCGAACACAGTACCAGGGGGTGGCTTTTTACAGCAGCTGGTCCCCCATTTTTGCCCTTTGCCCCCTGGGTATTTCATTCCAACACCACGCGTGCCGAGTTATGCATTTTGACGTCACTCGCGCTCTGGATGGCCGAGTTCGATTGGTGTACTCCAGGGCAGCATGCGAGTCCCGAGAAAATTGCACGTGACTGACATGTGATCACTTGTTCCACCATCCGCGCATGTCAAGTAGGAATTCCAAGAGAACGCTCAACTATCAACTGTCTCAACTCTCGCGAGATACCAATGAATGGGGAACTTTCGTGCCGTCAGAGGCCGCTACGAGTTTACCGGTCCAGGAACGTCATGAAATTTGACGTCAAGGGCAGAAATGCATGCCACAACGTCGTCCATAATGAAGTGGGCGCCGTGGCTCACGCATTTGACGTCAAATTTTGCGACGTTCTAGGACCAGTAACAGGCGGCCTCTGACGGCAGGTAACGACAGGAAAGTTCCCCATTGGAAAATCTTTTGAACTTGGGCCATGAATAATGGTATAGCATTGACGACATGGACCTGTCATCGTTTGAAATGCACCGGAATATGACGAAAAGCAAAAAAAGGAAATGTGTTCGTACATTTTCATCGCCGCCATTTTGTCACGTGGTACAGTCGAGTTCAACCCTCCAATCGCCGAGGGTACGACTCGACTCTGTAAATAGGCCAAATATGACGTCAGGCAGGTAGCTACCCTCGGGTTCTCTCGAGTTCGATTGACGGTCGGACTGATCTGATCGACCCTCGGATTCCAATTGAACTTGGCCGATAAGGTCGTTACCGTAACGCCGCCACTGCGAGTTCGAGTGCGCCCTGCGCCGTCATTCATTCGAACACCAATGGTATGGCATATTCAACCTAAAGATTGATCGGAGAAAATGTCTTTGACCCTTGAAATTGTTGTTATGATAAATATCAAGAAGTCAACTTCCAGAAACTTGCGAATGTTCGACCCCATGCGGGGTCTTCCTCAGGCACTTTTCAGTTGGAGAGACCAGAAAAGTCTTTTCTGGTCTCTCCAACTGAAAAGTGCCTGAGGAAGACCCCGCTTGGGGTCGAAAATTCGCAAGTTTCTGGAAGTTGACTTCTTGATAATTTATCATTTTGTGTGTCAATTTTTGTGCTTTCTCGTTCTTTGGAAATTGTTGTTATGATATAAAAGTTTGAAGCTTGATCTAAGAATTTGTAGCAGGAAAACGTTTGAAATATTACATGTACGATTATGGGGATAATTTTACATCGATGTATGGCTGACATGGCGGATTATGCTGTAAATGGAGGGTGCTTTCAGACGTACTTCGCGAATTTGGCCTACATCTCTCAGGCCTTTGATAAATTTACTATAAATCCCTGTGGGAAAGTGTTAGAGCGTGGTCTTTCCAACTTATTCCCCGATTTTAGGAGGTAGGCTAAAGTGTCAATATTCTACGAGTTCCCTATTGCATGCCCGTTATATTCTACACAAGCGCACTTAAGCCGGAAATAACCGCCCATAGAGGTACTTCAAGCTTGAAGATTGAAATCTGGTTCAAGCAGGAAGAGTGAACATTGAATGAGCCTTCTGTGCTTTCGTACCAAGATGACGAGTGGTGAGTTCACGTCATGTCTAGGCCCTTTTGTGAAGTTGCTTTATGCGTCTGTTTCGTCACGTGTAAAACTCATCACGTCGGGCTGGTCGCGGATATTTTTTTCCCAACCATTGTAGATTCCTAACTGGTATATCGATTGCGAAACAAACATAACGAAGTAAATAGGTTAATGGTTGGGTCCCGGTAGGTGTATGGGTTATGGTCAGCTTAGTGTTTGGATGAGTATTACGATTATGATTAAGATTAGGATGAGGATTAGCTTTTGCCATATAGCTTAGGAAAAAAGTTTGATCGCAATGGATATATCGGTTAGGAAAAAAATTCGCTGGCCCGTCAATTTCTAGATGTAGGCCTCAGTGTTGGTCTCGTTGCGTAGGCGTGAAACGGGACTTGACAAGAAAGCCCAAACCATGTGTACGCATATCGGTCACATACGCGGCTTATCACAGGGGATACACTAGACTATATGTTCGGTACCCATTTTCGCAACAGTAGAAATGTGCGGAACAGTCGTGAATTTCAAACATCATGCAGGCGCAACCAACCCGGCGTGACATGGATCAAAGTCCCCTTGGAATCAAGCACGGTCAAATTACTCAGCAAGCGATTAGAATATGGCTATAGGCCAAGAGACCATGACCATTCGAATATAACCTTACAAAAGCGGGCTATTGTGGGGGGACTTGCAATCTTAGGATTTTGATTCCTGTTACACCTGTTACCATTAGCAGTTCCCATTATACCGGAAGATACAGTAAGGAATACAGCTGTTCGTCGTGTATTTGATAATTAATAACCACAAGATGACAACAGACGCTCGTTTCATTTACCTAATAAATGGCCGGGCACTTTTCTCTCCTGATTTATATCAGTTCGTCGTATCTCGTTTTCTGATGTGTGCTGTTTCCTGTCTGACCACAGGAAACTGTAAAATGTTCAATGTGTGCAGAGAGAAAGAGCATTATAACTGTCAACTCAGTCGAAGGAGAGGAACATGTATTGAAGAAAGAGAAACATATAACCAGAGAGGATGCAGTATGTTCCAGAGAAAGGTATCTGTCGTCAAATAATGTTTCGTTCATCAACGGTCGGATAGAAAACACCTTAGAACTCGAACGGATGTTAAAAATGTCTTACTCAGGCACGGATCCAGGGTTGACAGAAGGGGGGGACGTAGCTCGACGGAGGCGGCGGACAACGAAAGCAGGAAGCCCAAACGGGGGGGTCTCCCCCAGAAAAATTTGACAATTTAAGTGCTTTTACATGCATTTTTTTTCTGGCATCTGAGAGCAAAATACTCGAACTTTTTATGTGATTGAATTTTTCTTGCTAAAAAAATCATTGCTCTGCAAAAAATAGGGGGGGGGGGGCGTACGTCCCTTCCCCCCTCTGGATCCGTGCCCCCCCCCTCCCCCCCTCTGGATCCGTGCCTGTTACTTTTAAATTGTGGTCGTAATTTTCTTTTCAATTGTCAGAACTTAATTGTCAGGGACTATTATTTTGCCCGAAAAATTAGGTTGGTTCCGTCAGTCAACATTACAACTCCATTCATGCAGCATCTGTCATACCATAAAGGTAAAGGCTACGTAATTTATACCAGTAGAAACCGCCCATTCTTCTCCTGCTTCCGAGTTTATGCCTACCAAAAGAATGAAAACGCTTTTACGATAAAATATAATTCACAAATGTTCAGTAGAGAATTATCCTTAGGTCTGAGCTTCTTCGACGATTTCGTTACGTTTGTTTCTCGATCGTGTTGGCTGAAGTTTTATAATTTCATCATGGGGAAATTATCCAACAAAATACTTTTGCCAGCGAATGAAAGGTGTAAAAACTTGTGCCACTGGCAATCAAAATTTGTGGTAGAAATATGGAAAAAAGTTTTGATTTCCTGTCGATCTAAATCCTTAGGACGTGTGTATTTCAGTGTTTATGATCTGGTAATTGAACAAGACAAAAAAAATTAAATTTGATAAACGGCACGTCAATCACCGTGTCTGGTAGGAGATCAAGCGACATTTTTCGTTTTTTCTTTTCTGATGTGGACGTAATTTTTACATTTTCTCGAAAAGGAGAGATATCATTGACCAAGATTACTTCGTATTACATGCATTTGCTGACAGGTTACCAAAAGGCAATCATGGTTGAGTTATCTCCTCCTCATCCCACTGCATCATATAAGTATTCCGAAGGCCACCCGAAGCATGAAAATATATTTGTTGTGTTTAGATTGTTCGATAAATCAGTGAAGTTACTCAATACCATGGCGACGTGTCAAACAAAAGAAGGACTTGTCCTAGACAGACATAACACGGCAGCAGAAACATCTATTGTTGATGTAGCTTTACATCCTAAAGTCAGTTCACTTACGCATTATTACATGTATTATGAAGCATCTAGAGACATCATATGTTTTCTAATGCAGCAACGGGAGCGGGGACAGGGTTATCATCTTTTTTCTGTCGTTCATCGGTATACCGAGAAGGCTGAACAACCATATTGAAGAGATCATCTGTGGCCATACTTATTTTAAAGCTAATCAGAAGAATTGAACGGGTAGGTCTTAGGGGTATATCAGGTGTAGTGGCGATGTTTGGGGAACGGCGTGGCCTAATGGGAAGACGTATTGCGCAATACCATCCCGGGCGTAACATGCCTACGAACTATACTTGCCAAATATTGAAACAGGCTATGAATGTGACCGACTGCGGTTGAGGCCATGAATAAATTCATCCAAATCATTTCCATATTCAGCGGGAAAATACGCCGGGCTAGTCACCCCCGCCACCTTAATATTTATATTTAACACCGTCCCCATCTCAATGGGGCGGTCTTCCTTGTTTTTACTGAATTTCTCTCTCTCTCTCTCTCTCTCTCTGGATCTCTCCATCTAATCTGCGGTTCTCCAACGATAAATAACGAAAAACGCCATGTATCGCGGTAAAATTTTCAGGAATTGTAGATGTGCATATTACACAGAACCCTATTGATTCTTGGGGCCATCCGTGCACAAATAGTGCGAAATTTGGGTGAAATATCTCGTTTTATCTATATTTCATGACTGGTTCAAACTGAGTGACTGAAATGCCACCTTCAGGCAATTCATAGTACTATTACTATCACTTCTATAACATTTAGTTGGTTATGTATGCAGAAGATGGCGTTGTGGTCACCCTGGACTAGTTCCTCTCTTGATTGATGATTCAATGGATGTGGGGAAGAGTCAATCCCTTTCTGGTCCGCCACATACCTGTTATTGGACTCTGTTGGCAGTACATAGCACATAGTTCAGTTTATCACTGAATAGTAGTGACCTTTAGGCCCCGATTACATAGAGCTATACGCTATTCGGTATTCGGTATTCGGTATACGCTACGAAATTGGACATGCACAATACGAACAAAAAGCGAATAGCGTGCCCTCATAATAGTTTAGTCTTATGTAAACCACTCATGGAAATAACCTTGCTCGATTCAAACTATACGCGTGCCCTATGAAACGTGCCTAGAATACCGAATAGCGTATAGCTCTATGTAATCGGGGCCTTACAGCTTCTCCTTCTAAAGTTAGTAGGGAGTAAGTCTCCCTCTTTGGAAAAAAGTCTCCCTGCTTTTTAGGAATGGGAGACTTTTATTCTCCCTATTTCAAAAACCTCGCACCAACCCTGGCCGCTCGATAATAATTCTCGATCAGTCAAATCTGTCTTAGCTCCCAATTTCCAAGGGCGGTCTTTCAAATTGACTGTCAAATTGAAAGTCAATTTGTAGTTTGCAGTATGCTGTTACAGTACGGGTTTCGAACCACCCGTAAAATTTCACCTAAAGTCTGGCAACATCTACCTTTGATGTACCGGTAATGGAATGCGGAAGCTAGGAAATTGATCGTTGGATTTTCCACGGACCTTTAATCACACGCGGCTATTGAATGACCGGTAGACAACGCGAACAATCGGGGAACGACCACAAGTGATCGACAGGCATGATTATAAACCGCAAAGCTCTGTCACATTACATGACTTCCGCATTCAATTAGGTCGAAGATAGATGTTGCCAGACTTTAGCAACACTTCTGCAACACTTCTAACGGCAATAGAATATAGGCCTTTTTACACGGTGCCGGTGCGTTCCGGATCGAGAATAGATCCAGTAGTCTTGAACGTTAGTTGGGGTGTTGATATTTTGGGTGACTGGGAGGGGAATGTCGATGGTCGTCAGCTGCCCCTGCATTCAGAGAGACTTTAGTGAAGTCTCTCTGAATGCAGGGGCAGCTGACAGGGATCTGTGGTTATAAGTATTTACATGTATTAGCAAATGCAGATTGGTGGGGAAATGGAAGGGCTGGGGAGATATTCGTCCTGCGAATAAAAGTGTTGAGGAAAAAAATAAACAGAGAAACAGACGCGTGAAAAAAATCGCCTATCGCAAGGCTCGAACCCGGCGCCCCGGAGTCATAGCAGGACACTCTACCGATGCGCCAGCCGGCCGTGCTATGATGGTGGTTGCTGAATAAATGTGTATAAATATATCCCAGCTTCTATGATAATAGAAAATGACGTCACAAATCAAAATAATCTTACAAAAATCGCATTTGAGAACATCCACAGAGCAAGTCCCTGGCAAATCTGTCAGTATATCGCTACATAATGTACCCATCTACGTTCACAGCCAATAAAAACGTGAACCAACCGCCCGGTATATTCCATCTGAACATTTGGTGCATATCTCCTATGAGTCCAATTCTATTGACTGACCCGTGACAAGTCTTTGGCTAGCTTAGTCCAGTAAATCTAGGAATTAGTCGTTATGTACTAAGATATGATGCTTTTTATATAAATTAACACAAAAATGGGTCAAAATGCATAAAATGTCAATTTCGATTAGGTAGCCGCTTAAAACGTCCAAAGAATAGGCTTAGTTGATTCCGAGGTACCATGTTTCCCGGTTCGCCCGAATTTTCGCTGAAATTTACTGGACTAGCTTCGCTGTTGGCCGCTACGCGGCGCGTTGGGCCCTTGCGTCGAGGAGGGTTCGGTTATTTTTCCCCGTGTACAAGTGAAACAACTGACCTGCACCTTCCCCGGGCCAGTTCAGTTCGCCGCGTGAGTCTAGGGAAGGTGGAGGTAGGTTCAGGCTGGTTAACTCTCGTGTAAAAGCGAACCGACCGCCACCGGCCTCGTGCGGGATTGAGCACGCTACATGAATGGCATCACTGATGCATTTGCTGCAAGTTACCTGTGAAGAAATCACGCACGAGATTTCGCAAGCACTGCTCATGTTGTTAGAAGCATAGTTTATCGATTTTTAGTGATTATTTTTGGTATATTTCTTTCTTGCGATAACTGTAAATGTTGATACACGCCATCTAGTAGCACGCATTTAAACGAACCGACCTCGAACTAGATCGAGGCGGTTACTGAATCCTCACCGTGTAAAAGCGATCAATCCATCCTGAACCGAACCCACCGGAGGAGGGTGGAGGGAGGTTTCCTCGAACCAGCACCGTGTAAAAAGGCCCTAATGTATCACCAATCCATTAGGGATTACATGTATTTTAAAAAACGTTCTTTTTGTACTCCTATAGTCACACAGTCCTCATTTGACGTATTCAAAAGTCCAGCATATACTGATCAAACCACGGCTTGAGTCAGAAAGTAAAGATTTATGGTTTTATGATGACAGCGCTGGATATCTGGTAAAACTAAGAAGACCTCCTCAGTCGCCTGTCAATAGCGTCATGGTTTTTAGAACAGATTTATCGAAAAAGATTCTTACGTTGATTTCAAACAAATCCTACATTGAGGATGGTATCCTTACACCACATCAGACTGACAAGATGTTCAGGCAACATTTGCTATTCCATTTTCGTAAAACGCTCCGGCGAGGCTATCCTATCGATTATCCTCTCTATGACATACACAAAGGGAACTTCTCAGGAAAAATTCGGCAAGCTGGTGATGACGGTTGCAACAAGCGGGCAAACGTGATTAAAGGCTATTCCACTCCACTCCTCGGAGGTGGGGCAGCTGTAACATGTTGTGTCATTAGAGGTAGCAATATATTCTTTTGCCAGTTCTATACACACAATCTTGCACAGTTTGGGTCGCAGCTTTACATTCAATTAGACCAGTGGATTCCCTTCAAAGTAAAACCAGAAACTGAATATGCCATCTCGTTACAAGGCGATCTGATACTCTTTGAACCAGTCAGGAATCGTATTCCTATACGAATGTACCGACGTTTTGGAAAGAAACTCAAGTTAGTGAAAGAAAACAAGGTCAAATTCAATGCAAGGATTACTAAGATATTTGCGAGATGGAATCAAAACATGCAAATTCTTCTCTTCATCGGTTACCAAAGTAAAATAAGAGCTCCGCTCCTTCGTATTATAAAGATACTCTGTGTGGCTAGACAAGCAATCTACCAAGCAAAAGAGTTATCGCCATTTCAGGATGTACGCTTAAAAGAACCTCATGACTATCGTTTTGGATTGAGTTTGTGTAGAAAGCTTCGAGTTGGTGTCGACTGGTCACTATTCATCATTAAGAATAGTTTTTCTCCCGGAGATAGAAAAACGTATGAACATGTCATAGACGTCTTTCAACTCAAGCATGCATCCGGTTTTTAAAGCTTGTCTATTGACAGTCGCAAATGATCTGGCCGGAGAAAATGATTTGTTGGCCTAACATTTACCATTAAGATTCTTTTCTCTTCAATATAATATTACATGTAACTTAATTATAATGAAGATTCATATAAGGAGGATTTTCGTCTAATCATTATAATAGTACATTTGTATCGGGTGGACCAAAAAACCGCATCGAACTTCAAATCTTAATTTCTCAACAACTGTTCATTATAATTCAATAAAATTTGGTACCGTATCATTTAAAGATGTTTTGTTTCACGTGTGAAATTTTTGCATTGATACCTTTGGTATTAGGACCGTTAGTGAGTTAGGACTCATTAGTGAGTTTAAGAAACCATACGTTAACGTTAACGCTAATCACGTCAAAATGACGTCACTCCCCAAAGAAATACAACAGATTTATTCGATGTGACGTCAAAATGATTTCAATAACGTTAGCGTTAGCGTTAACGTATGGTTTCTTAACCTCACTAATATAAAAATCATTGTAAAAACGTGTGATTCCGGAATCGAATAAGATACGAAAAAATCCGTCCCGAACTTCAAATTTCTATTTCTCAATAACTACAAATGTATTCATTATAACCCAATGAAAATTCACTCGATACTGTTCGGTGGCTATGCTTATAAAATGTGAAAGTTTCAACACATTATCTTTGCTATTAGATTGTGGTGCCAAATGTAAAAACCATATAAATCATTCATCATATTTTAGGAGACAATGGTGAAACTTCGAAACGCTCGATTCCAATATGGCGTTACAGTAACGAGCGCCACAGCGTATGGCAAGCGGATTGTCCAGTTATTCAAAAAACCAATGGGCCGTATTTTAGAACGTTCCTTAACATTAAGGTCCACCTTAAATCAATTGTTCTCGATGGTTTTACAATAGACTCAAGGTCGACCTTAACGTTAAGGAACGTTCTAAAATACGAGCCTATATTTTTGCAATAAAACTTAGTTTTATGCTTTAAAAACTTAGTTTTTGTGGACAAATATAGGTTTTTTGACAAAAACAAAGTTTTTATCGCAAAAAAAAACTTCGTTTATGTCATAAAACTTATATTTCTACAATAAAACCTGGTTTTTATGCAAAAAAACTAGTTTTTTGCGATAAAATATAGGTTTTTCAATCACCTGCAAAAAACTTAGTTTTTTGTTTAAGGTTAATTGTCATAAAATATAGGTTTTTCACAAAAACTAAGTTTTTTGATAAAAACCTATATTTTATGAAGCAAAAAACTAAGTTTTCTTCTATAAAACTTGGTTTTAGACAAAAACTACGATTTTTAGGAAAAAAACTTAGTTTTTGTCAAAAAACCTATATTTTATCCGCAAAAGCTAAGTTTTATGAGCAAAAAACTAGGTTTTAGTGCAAAAATATAGTTTTTTTGAATAACTGGACAAGCGGATTGTCCAGTTATTCAAAAAAACTATATTTTTGCAACAAAACTTAGTTTTTGTGGATAAAATATACTTTTTTTGACAAAAACTAATATTTTCTCCCAAAAAAACTAGTTTTTGTCAAATAACTTATATTTTTGCAATAAAACCTGGTTGTTTTCAATAAAACCAAGTTTTTGCGATAAAATATAGGTTTTTCAATCATCAGCAAAAAACTTAGTTTTTTGTCTAAAAATGTTAGTTTTTCGGCAATAACTGGACATATAGCCAAGAAACTTATATTTATGCTTAAAAAACCTGGTTTTATAGAAAAAACTTAGTTTTTCTTCAATAAAACCAGTATTTTCATAGAAAATACTGGTTTCTTGAAATAGGTTTCTTGAATAACTGGACAAACGGCGTACAAAACCCTAGTTTTTATCACGAAACTTTTTCTACCTCCTCCCACGTACACGATCCTTTGTCATGTTGGGACGAGGATAGGAAACCTGGGGCCTATGGGTCATGATGTATATGGTTGCACGCACAGCACTACTAGGGACGGGTATTTCGCAACCTCGTCCCGGCGAAATCATCTTGGTAAGTGGGGGCGAGGTTCAAAAAGATAGGTTTCCATAAAAACTAGGTTTTTATCAAAAACCTACTTTTTATGGCATAAAACTTGGTTTTTGTAAAAAAACTTGGTTTTTTGACCAATAAACTTAGTTTTATGGAATAACTGGACATTTCAGTGCAGTAACTTACATTTTTGTCGATAAAATGGGGGTTGTTTGGCATAAAACCAGGTTTTTTGCCATAAAATATAGGTTTTTGACAAAAACTAAGTTTTTTGATAAAAACGTATATTGAAGCAAAAAAACTAAGTTTTCTTCTATAAAACTTGGTTTCAGACAAAAACTAGGTTTTTTCGGAGAAAATATTAGTTTTTGTCAAAAAACCTATATTTTATCCACAAAAACTAAGTTTTATGAGCAAAAAACTATGTTTTAGTGCAAAAATATAGGTTTTTTGAATAACTGGACAATCCGCTTGCCATATCCGCTTGGCATAACAGCGTAGATATTGAAGTTATTGGTTTCATACTTTCAGATATTAGGGGCAATATCATGGAGCAGTGTAAGGCGAAATTTTGTTGAGTTGCAATAAAGGTTTTTTGAGAAATGAAGATTTAAAATTTGGGAATTTTACATCCACCCGTTTCTTATCGTGTTCCGGAATCGCATTTTTCAATTGACTGATACGGTCCTAATACCAAAGGCATCAACGCAAAAATTTCACACATTAAACAAAACATCTTGAAATAATAGGGTACCACACTTTATTGAATTATAATGGGCAGTTGTTTAGAAATCAAGATTTGAAGTTCGATGCGGTTTTTTTGCCCACCCGATACATGTAGTCGACGAGGCGCCGCGGGTGCGCAGGCGGCAAAGACGAGACCCGGTCTGGTTCTTAGAGAAAAGGCCCGTTTCCACATAAGCGGTAGCGTGAGCGTTATCACGCCGCGGATCGCGCGACGTGATACGCTCGACAAACACGTGGCGTAGTACGCCGCGTGATGCCTTTTCCACATGAGCGCAGGCGTCAGGCGGAACTCTGTGCATTCCACGCCCTGCAAAGCGTGTAAAGGCCCGTTTCCACAGAAGCGGCAGCGTGAGCGTTCTCACGCGCAGATCGCGCGACGTGAAACGCCCGATAAACAAGTCGCGTAGTCCGCCGCGTGATGCCTTTTCCACATAAGCGCAGGCGTCAGGCGGAATACTGTGCATTGCACGCCGCAAAGCGGACGAACCACGTGATGAGACAGTCAACATGGCCGATTCGGACAGCGATGCCGAATTGCTCGCTATAATTTTGTTCTGCAAACGTCGAAAATCTCGGAAGAGACGGCATGACGTTTGTGTCCATGATATAAATAAGACTCGCCTTCAGAGTATGGTGAATATCACCATTTGGTGCGACATTGTTCTCTTATGAAGACAAGTTCTTCATTTACTTCCGTATGGTGCCCGCAACATTTCATGAAATTCATTCCCTTATCAAGAATGACATACAGAAAACAGATACCAATTGGCGAATGCCCATTGGCACAGAGGAAAGACTAGCCATTTGTCTAAGGTAAGAAATTTATTTAAAATCTTCTTAAATGTTCATAATACAGTCGAACCCCGTTATAACGAATCTTAGGGGACTGGAATTTTTATGAAGTCGTAGACTTCATATTGCTACTGGGCTGGGCTGGAAAAAGTGGCGTGACGGCGTGGTGTGTGGCCTCGACCCAGTGGCCGTTTGCACGGCTCTTTCACAGGCCAATGCATGGCCAGGTGTAGCCTGGACACCGGCTAACCTGGATCTACGATGACGTTGAACCGGCGCTCTTTCCACACGCCAATGTACGGCTACTAAACCTGGAGACGAGGAGGGCGACGAGACAGGTTTGCGACCCGTCTATTCGCAGTCTGCATCCGCCAACTCGTGACACTCTGATGAACATGATGATATAGTTCCTCATCTAGTCATTACTTTTTCATTACGATTTGGTCGTAAAAAAATAAAACGGGGTGGATGTTATTGCGTTTGTGTTTTTATTTAAATTGACTGGCGTTTTTTAGATTCAGTTGTATTATTCGTGCGACACGACCAACTGCAGTGCGGCAGAGTCATCAACGTTCTTCGGATTTAAGCACGTAGATCCACAGTCTTCTGGAGAGATAATGAGGAGAATTCCTCGTAAAATTGGGGAAAAGTGAGCATACGGTGGTCAAATCTACACAAAAATAAAAGTGTCTTTTAATATTATAGTATAGATTTCACCAGTTGACTTTATGCTCATTTCTTCCCAATTTTACGTCGAATTCTATTGATTAATTCTCCAGGGGCTTGTGATGGGTCATACGTGTTGTATTCGTAGTTTTATGGATGCTGTCGATTCGAGTATTATTTGGGAGGATTCTCATTCAATCTGGGGGCTTTCATTTGTACAGTCTGAACGGATGTTATATTTGAAACATTTCTAGACGAACGAATGATGCAGGTAAGTTTTTAAGGTCTGAATAATCGCACATTTTGGCATTTAATCGAGCAGTAGGCCTAGGCCTGTGCGTCTGTACATTTTTGTACACAGTGATACATAGGGAAAACGGACTTGATCAAATCCCATCATTCGATCAGTGGAAATTGTTTTCGACCAGCGGGCCAACAGTGCAGGTAGGTGTATTTAATTTTCTGCATGCCAGGGTATAATTCCCTGTAATAAATCATCGGATGGCTTGGAATTGACCTGTTCCTGCCTGTCCGGATGGCCGGGGCTATTCGTACCGTCACCTGGTCACGGTGCAAATAACGCCAAACCAGATGCCCTTCGTACCGTCACGGTGCGAATAACACCGAACCAGATCTTATTCGTACCGTCACTGTGTGAATATGGAATACTAGTATAGTAATGCGCCACCGGCTCTTGACGCAAGGGCCCAACGCTCCGCGTAGCGGCCAACAGCGAAGCTAGCCAAAGACTTGTCACGGGTCAATCAATAGAACTGGACTCATAGGAAATATGCACCTTATGTCCAGATGGAATATACCGGACGGTTGGTTCACGTTTTTAGTGACTGTGAACGTAGATGGGTACATTATGTAGCGATACGCTGACAGATTTGCTGGGGACTTGCTCTGTGGATGTTGTAAAAATGCGATTTTTGGAAGATTATTCTGATTCGCAACGTCATTTTTAATTAACATAAAAATATGTTGGGTAGCTGGGATATGTTTATAAACATTTATTGAGCAGCCACCGTCATGACGTGGCCGGCTGGCGCATCGGTAGAGCGTCCGGCTCTGAATCCGGGGCGCCGGGTTCGAGCCTTGCGATGGGAATTTTTATATTTTTCACGTGTCAGTTTCTCTGTTTATTTTTTTTTCTGAAAACGTTTTGTCGCAGGATGAATATCTCCCCAGCCCTTCCATTTCCCTACAAAAATCTGCATTTGCTAATAAATACTTATAACCACAGATCCCTGTCAGCTGCCCTGCATTCAGAGAGACTTTTCACTAAAGTCTCTCTGAATGCAGGGGCAGCTGACTACCATCGACATTCCCCTCCCAGTCACCAAAAATATTAACACCACAACTAACGTTCAAGACTACTGGTTTGTACCAGTGTGTGCAGAATGATTATTCGTACCGTCACGGTGATGTATAATTCTCTTGATGTTCTTGGTTCGGACCACAAAGGATAACAACGTCATCAGAATGAACTAATTTTAGAATTGCACGTGCGTTTTGTTTGTACCGTTTTTGTGACCGAAATATGGGGCGCCTTCCCATCCAAGGGTCTATTAAAATGTATCAGTATTATTGATCACCCAGGACTGTAGGCCTGGCATGCGTGTTTTACAACATCTTCTCACCCAAGATCAAGGGGTCTAACAAGATATCACCTTGGCTGTTTCGTTTTGATATTGCTCCAGTGACCCACTTTCATGGCAACGAAGACTGCTTGCTTGCATGACGACAATTCCGATCGCTTTATTTCCTCATGTATGGAGATCTTCAGAACCACAGCGCCTTTACAGAATGAACTAATTTTAGAATTGCACGTGCGTTTTGTTTGTACCGTTTTTGTGACCGAAATATGGGGCGCCTTCCCATCCAAGGGTCTATTTAAAAAATGTATCAGTATTATTGATCACCCAGGATTGTAGGCCTGGCATGCGTGTTTTACAACATCTTCCCACCCAAGATCAAGGGGTCTAACAAGATATCACCTTGGCTGTTTCGTTTTGATATTGCTCCAGTGACCCACTTTCATGGCCATCCACGAAGACTGCTTGCTTGCATGACGACAATTCCGATCGCTTTATTTCCTCATGGAGATCTTCAGAACCACAGCGCCTTAATTGTAGATCGGCGTCGTTGTATGCAAGCAGTCTTCGTGGCACATACAGAAAGAGGTTGGCAAATCAATCAGAGGGTTGTGGGTTCGAATCTTGGTGCCATCATAGATTATTTTTCGTTACTTTTTTCTCATTTGGTAGCTGTGCTGAGATCTTTACTGTTCAAGAGCGTGGTGGAAAGTGAAACCAACTGTGACCGTCCGAGAGGATGTATCGTTTTCAGAGGTAGTTTGGAAGTGCCTTAATTGTGGCTGTTCGTAATTTCTACCTATGCCATCATAGATTATTTTTCGTTACTTTTTTCTCATTTGGTAGCTGTGCTGAGATCTTTACTGTTCAAGAGCGTGGTGGCAAGTGAAACCATACTGTGACCGTCCGAGAGGATGTATCGTTTTCAGAGGTAGTTTGGAAGTACCTCAATTGTGGCTGTTCGTAATTTCTACCTCTGCCGCTTGGGGTTTATATCTATTGAGTTCAGCTTTAAACTAGGCCCCCATCACACAGCACTTCGAAACGACTTCATTGCTGGCCTTGGCCAGCTCTTGTTTTTCGTTATATCCGAGTTTCGTTATTCGCAATTCCCGATTTTGAGTACAGCTGTGCTCACAACTAAATAAAACCGTTTTTGGACCGTTTTCCGTGGCTCGTTCCAGGTAAAGAAAGCTGCTAAATACAATCCAGATCAGTTATGAGGGTGGGCGTTACCTTTGTGGCTGCACTCCCGCTAATGCGACATCTGCTCTACACTGTCAGAATCTTCGCGCCTCAAACGTTTTGTTGGGATCGTTATATCCGAATAAAAATGCATTAGAATTTTGATTTGGGGTCATGGAATTCCATTGTAATAACCGGATTTTCGTTAAAACCATTTCGTTATAAACAAGCATTTTTAATGCAATTTACATTATGAAAAAACGGGGACTACGAAATCACGCATTACAAGCGAGTTTTCGTTAAAAGCCGAATCGTTATAACGGGGTTCGACTGTATGAATGTACCTTTTTTGCATCTTATGGACATCTTATGGCAACATTGTCCATTGCTGCCGAGACTCGTCGGTCATTTGCCTGCTAACTGTGCAAGATGGAGATGGCCTGTTGAGCCTACTGCCAAAGCCCGTACCAAATTGTTGGAAAGCATTTTGTGCATTCTCAAAAGCAGATGCAGGGTTAGATACACACGTAGGCCTATTGTAATCAACCTCAACCTCGTGGATAATTCCGTGAATTTTGAACTTGACGTCGGCGACAGCGCATGCTGGCCGCTTACGAATAATGTCTCCCATTGACCTCATGAAGCTATATATGTGATCATATTCCTCCTTCGGCTGCGCAAGAGGCACATCACGATTTTGTACGAGTTGCTTTTTCTTTTCCGAAAGATAATCAACAACTTCGTCGAATTCATCAACCTTTGCCTTCCGCTTCTTACTTGACGATGGATTGCGAAAGAGCGTGGGGGTGCTTGAACGGGAAGCAGTACACGAAAAACTCCTTCCCCTCCTTCCGGTCCGTTCTGTTTGAACAGCCATAAGCGATACACGAAGGCATCTCGACATAACACTTCAACTAAACATAACCACAATATCAAAATAATGAAGGAATATCGCCATCACTGATTAATTTGATGCGCTGCATGAAAACAATGCAACAAAGCCGCCATGATGATATTGTATGGGTGGCAAAAACGTCATAATCGCGCGAGAAGGCGGTAATTAGGTATGAATGGCGTGCTTCAGGTATGAATGGCGTCCTTCATGAATTGGCTAAAAACATTAAAAATGCTCAATTTATTCTTATAGAGCGTATTATCTGTAATTTTTTCAGGAGATAAACGTTTATCTATAAACAGAAAACCTACAGAACGAAGGTTTTGGCCAGGGTTTACCTTTCCTGTAAAATGACGTTTAAAAAGAAGAGTGTAGAGCCGCTTTTTGAAGACACTATGACTAAAGCTATGTGCACACAGAGCTTATGCAAGTATCAATTCGTATCTTGTACCCCCCCCCTCCTCGGTTCGACACCTTATCACCTTGGCAACAATTTTTAAGAGTAAAGCATCGACCTCAGTTCACACAATTTTAAAGAAGGATAGTCAAGTCATCACCACTTGTGCATGGACTGGTCAAGACTATCGACTCGTTTTCACCATGAAGGTCAAAGAGTCCCATAAGCTTCGACCCCTCTTCATCTTGAGTCTACTTAACCCATTAACCCCTGACCTGCCGGGTTACACAACTTGGAAAAGTGACAGAAATCCTAGGCCTGCAGTCCACCCAAACCCCAGCACATGGGAATTCAAAGGAGAGTCTTTCTGTCTAATTGGCAACTTAGCTCATTCAAATAGATAGATTCAGTTGTTGTTGAGCATGCATATATGACATGCCTACGTCGGCTGTCGTGAGATAGGCCTACAAAACCTTCCGCATGGGCCTACAGTCGTGCTTTCAGACAAGAAGGAAAGGTTCTAACCACAGCATGCCCAGTGACAAGCAAGCCAGATGGTACTACGGTCAATTTCCCGGCGTGAGTTTTGCTTCGACACTCCATCGACGCTTCTTCGCCAAGTCCACGCAAATCCTTCGACAAATTATCGGTTGGGAGTTTGCAAGTCCCTCTTAAGACTTCGACGCCGGTTCACGGAAATCTTTAAGATTATCGCCCAAGCTTCACCACTCAAGGAAAAAATTACCCTTAAGCAACGCCAAGATTCGGCGTCGAATCTTGTCGACCCTTGAGGAGGGGGGGGTNGATACTTGCATTAGTGCTTACGCGATCTTAGCCGCAGCGAAACCTTGCGGCCACGCAGTCCTCTAAATCGTTGCGCCGTGTGAACATGAGGGCGCAGGATCGTTGCATGGCCTTGCGTCCTGTGTGACTGGGCGTATACTGCTGCGGCAAATATAGAAACATGATCCTTGCGATTCCGCCTGCGCCTAGGGACGCAAGCACTAACGGTTTGCGGCCTCAGGTGCATACAGAGATTTCTTGGGCCTTGCGTCCTCTCGAACAGGCTAGCGGCTATGATCACGCAAGCACAAGCTCTGTGTGCACATAGCTTAAGTGAATTAGAGCACTGGGATCGAGTGGGAGTGCGTTACAGAGGCCAGGCGCCGCTTGTTTGAAAGAGCGATTGCCGTAGCGTTTCGTTCTTGTTCTTGAATTGTACAGACAGCAGTCCCTGGTCTGAGGAGCGCAACGCCCGCCCTAGAACATATGGCACAAGAAGAACATGCAGGGCCGTA
>NMRB01003164.1:32622-74635 GCA_002633025.1 Notospermus geniculatus
TTTTCCTTGAGGAAAGATGGTCCATCGATGACTTCCTTCATACCAGTAGCGTTGACTCCTCGGGAGACGAGGTCGATAGTGTTCTGTTGAGACGGTACGTAGGAAATGTCGTCATGTGGGTCAAACTCTGCGGTTACCTCTCCTACCCGGCAGGCTACGTAAGAACGGAATGACTTTGACTGCCCCCTCAACCAGCTGATTGTAGTCATGCTATCAGTCCACATTTTCTTGTAGGCTATCTGGATACGTAGGGCATTCTCCACCACTAACATCAGGCGAGACAGGAGCAGGATGGCTTGCAGTTCTTTGCGTGGTATGCTAACTTGCTTCAGCGATGCTAGGCGGGCTCTTGCGCAAACAAACGTCAATTCAGCTTCATCGTCTCCTTTCTCGGACCATCGCAACCAGATTCCCATCCCCATGGCATCATCGGAGGCGTTGCTGAGACCATGGAGTGAGACTCTCTGCAGTGGCGATTTACCCTGGTACTTCTGCGGAATCAGGCAGCGGTTGATCTTGATTGTGTCAAGTTCTTTGAGATCACGTTTGATGGCTTCAATCATGCTGTAGATGGCACTCTCGGGGCTGATAGGCGTGTCCCAATCGACGTTGAACGTCCACAGCTTCTGCAGAATTATCTTTGGTCGTACCAGGACTCCAGACAGGATACCGAAAACATCATAGTAGGAGGCTGTTTTCTTCAAGAGGTTGCGTTTCGTAGCAATGAAGTCAGCATCAGCGACCTTCTTAACTTGTAACGTATCTTCTGACAGGTTCCATTTGGTCCCCAGTACGGTTGTCGCTTCGTCTGGAGGATAGCACTGTTCATCACAGATCTTCTTCTTATTTGATAATCAATTCCTGATGACAAATCGGCCCTTGCTCAATGCGGTGGTAAGTTTCTGTTTCATTTTACTGACTTCTTCAACATCTCTCTGTGACTCTGTCAAATCGTCGACGTAGAATTGCTCTTTCACAATACGCTGAATTTCAGGATCATCAGGGGCGTTCTCCGTGGCGACATGACGTAGTGCTATGGTGGCTGCTGTCGGTGACGGCTTGTCTCCAAAAGTCACAGTTGTCAACTCGTAGACTCTGATCGGATCTTCTGGACTCTCTCTGAAGACATATCTATGGAATCTGGCATCTTCTGGAGCTACCTTTACGGCTTGGAACATCTTGGAAACATCTGCGATGACGCCAACTTCGTATTCACGGAAACGTAGGGCAACTTCAAAGAGGTTCGTGTTGAGATTCTCTCCCTTTGCAAGGTAATCGTTTAAGGAATGACCCTGATATCTTGCTTTCCCATCATAGACGACTCGAACTGGTGTTGTCTTGGAGTCTTTCATCACACCAAAGTGGGGCAGGAACCACATCTTCTTCCCTTTATGGAAGTCGTCCTCCACTTCATCGGCTGTGACTAGACGTGCGACCCCTCGTTCAACTTGATCTCTCATCTGACGACAGTACACTTCCCACTCCCTTGGCTTCTTCTTGAATTGGGCTTCCAGGTTCGACAGGCGTTTAACGGCATAGTCGTAGTTGTTCGGCAGGTTCTCTGGTGACTTCACCCACGGTAGACCAATCTGATATGTTCCATCTTCTAACTTGATGACGCTTCTCTCCATGGATTCTGTGGCTAACTTGTCTTGGTCTTCGGTGCGGCATTTACATCTTCTAGGCTCGAGACTGGAACATTCAATACCCAGGAAATCTTCAAGCTCACTTACAGCTGACACCAAAGAGAAATTGACGACGGCATTGGCTAAGGACTCGTTTGAACTTCGGCCTCCTTGGACATACCATCCCAAAGGACATCTGGCTGCTATCGGGTCGTTGGCGTTATCACTTGACATACGTTCCTCTGCGGCAAGTACATCGGAATTCTCGACACCAAGAAGGATATCTATCGTTTCATCTGGAGCTTCAACGATGGAGACGTTCTCAAGATGGGGGTACTTCTGAATCTGCTGGTTGGTGATGACTGGCGCGTTACCACATGGCGTTTCCATCTCGGTTAGACGCACTTCACGGCTGAACGTACCATCTAAGCTTTCAAGGATGCAGTCTACCACCCGGAGATTGCGACGGATGGTGTCTCCCCCAACTCTGGTCAGACGATAATCTTGCATACGACAATCTGCAGACTTGGCGATGATTCCTTCACGGACAAGCGACAGTTGGCTCCCACTGTCAAGTAGAATACGGACCAATGTCTTCTTGGATCCATGATGTAGATAACCCATGATGGTTGGGAGGACACACGAAATCGTTGCATCGCTCTCGTCAGAAATGGCTGAATTCGAACTGGAGCCTTGAGGCTTGTACTCATTAGCAGCTGGATTTAGATCTTTCTTGCCGAGTTTCATCTCAAAGTGCCTGTAACCATCGTGACCGTAGACTCGAGGGCAGATTGAGGCGAAGTGGGTATCCATACCACAATGCATACGACAATCTGCAGACTTGGCGATGATCCCTTCACGGACAAGCGACAGTTGGCTCCCACTGTCAAGTAGAATACGGACCAATGTCTTCTTGCATCCATGATGTAGATAACCCATGATGGTTGGGAGGACACACGAGTTGCATCGCTCTCGTCAGAAATGGCTGAATTCGAACTGGAGCCTTGAGGCTTGTACTCATTAGCAGCGGGATTTAGGTCTTTCTTGCCGAGTTTCATCTCAAAGTGCCTGTAACCATCGTGACCGTAGACTCGAGGGCAGATTGAGGCGAAGTGGGTATCCATGCCACAGGTAGGGACTTGGCACGGTGCGTAGAATTGGCATCTCTGAGGGTCAAATGGGTATCTTCCCGCAACACAGTTGTTATGGCCGCAGCGGTGGCATATCCCATGGGCGTTCATCACATTAAACTTCTCTGACTGTGGCATTGATCGAAACTTGTGACACCCTTTGATAAAGTGACTTGAATTCTGTGGGTGGATTGGACATTTTGGGGAAGTTGCGTTGTCGGTGTTCTCTCTAGGTGTACTACCAGGACTTGGGCTGCTCTTCATGTGAGGCGGAGGCTGTCTCTGGCTACCCTGGTATGGTTGGCCAGCTCCAGGGGACATCGTAGGATGACTTGCAAGACCACGGGTTTTGGACGAACCTGATGGCTTACTTGGACTGGAGTTGGACTGCTGTGATGACTGTTGATCAGGGCTCGATTTGGCCTTCTGGAGCAGCACTAACAGTGAATGCAACCACCATTTTATGAGACCAGGCATGGTGTCAGCGGCTTTTTTGTCTTCAACTCTCTGTAAAAATTGGATCCGGTGCTCTTCTGGCAATTTACGTCGGACTTGGGTTAGCAACATCCTACCATTAAGGTCGTCCTTCATTCCTATTCCCTCGACTTGGGTGGTGAAATTCTGGAGACCCTCGACGAATCTTTCCATGGCCTTGAGGTCGACTTTTCCTGATTTTCCCGACGATTCATACGAGTTCATGCGTTCGAGGTCGTTAATTAACAGTTCCAGAAGTCTGTCTTTATCCCCGTAGGCTTCATCCAGGATTCTCCAGGCATCGGATAACTCAGTGCAGGGTTTGATTTTCTTCTTGTCATCTCGTTTCTCCATTGACTGCACCAACTGGTATAAGATCTCGGTGTCGGTAAGGTGACGCGAAAAGTGTACGAACAGATCTTTGAAGCGTTTGTAGTCCCGCATATCACCCGAAAATGTCGGAAACTTAAGCTTCTCCATGCAACTACGGGCTGCTGCTGTTTTACTAACAGTTGGGTCTGGGTCTTTCGGATCTGGCACTGCAGTTTTCGGATCCGGCGGACGACGTTCCTCGGCTTTCTTGATCAGCTGATGTACGGCCGGATTCGTAGCATCGATCATCTGACTGACGTATTGCTCCTCAGCTTCAGCGATCTTCTCCTCAGCAGCGTCAATTGCACCATCATCCATACCTGTAGTATCAAGCTCTTTACACTTGAGTCTAATGACCAAATCATTGTCGGTTTGGATGAGATCCAAATGATGACGTAGGTTATCGGCTAGTTTTGAAAATTCATGATGAGGAATCCCGTCACTGGAATCTAAAGCCTCGCTTATGTCGCCCTACGCTGTGATAGAAATAGCGTCAACAAGTTGCAACTGATAACTTACGTCGCCACCGACTAGAAAAATACCGATCGGTCGCAACTACCTGAACTAGTTTATCGCCGTCTTTTGACTGCTTATGTCGACACAGATTTCTTTTGATTTTAAGTAAGTTGAACTTGTGCGACTTTCAGGATCTGGATATTTTTAGTTGGCAACTAGTTGGCAACTAGTTACTCGCTGATGCCCGAGAGCTTATGTCACCTAGTAGTTGTGACTAATTAGTTCCAACTACGCGCCGATTATCAGTTGCCAACTAGTACTGACTGTACGTAAGGGCGACATAAGCGAGGCTTAAGAGTGGTTTGGCTTGCTTCAGCAGGCTGTTGATCTTCCTTTTCTTGCTCGCTCTCAAAGCTTTGGCGTCCTTGGAGGTTTCAGGTAAGCTAGCCATCATGGAAGTATTACAGTAGGCCCCTAATGTTTTGCAGGTCTGACAAAGGTGTTCGTAATCAAATCAAAGTCTTATTATCGATAATCAACGTTGAAATGTAGTAGAAAGTTCCGTTTCTTGCTTGTAAACACTGCACAGACTGGTCACTGTACGGAGGCGCCCTCTGTCGACCGACGAACGAACTAACTTCGTGGAGCACGTGCGTGGGTTCCCCTAGGCCTAGCTTCCTCCTCCGTGAATAAACTTGACAGGGCTCACAGGACTTGTAAGAGTATTGCAGATTGCTTATAGGGCAGTCCTATCATCGTATGATTGCTTAATTCAGCTTGATTGTCGTTCGTGAATTGATTTATCGAGACCACGATATGACGATGTACACGACATATACACTGCAGTGCACGGTGCTGACCCGGTGTTGGTTCACGTTCACTTTCCGTTGATATTTTAGCGTTGTTTCGTTGATTGACGTGGGAATACTCACTGGACTAATTGAAAAAAGCTGTCATAGAATGCACATTGACGAATTGCTGCTTCATATGAAACCGAGAATGACGTTAAATGTTCGATTAATGAGCAGATTTATTTTTCAGTTGTGCTTGATTGAGCTCCACGTGTTCCGGGTGGGGCAAAACCCTGACGCCGCGTTGCTTAGCGACGCGCTTACAATGAAAACACGGACCGGAGATTCCGGCGTCACAACGTGACATGACACATTGAAGGTGTGACAACAATGTCACAAACACATAGAACCTGGGGTGGCGAGGGTGTCCTGACATGCTCTTCATGTGAACCATACACGCTCAGTACAAAAAGGACAACCAGGAAGTAAAATCCAAATCCAATATGGCCGCCCTGTTTTGGAAAATCTTGCAGCAATCATGGAATTCGCATGCCGAGTACCGGGTACGGTACTCTATCTGTTGAAAATATTGCTATCATAATGGGTGGACTAAGTAGAACAAAACTCGAACTTTATGATCCACATGTCGTTTGATCTTCAAAATGTAACATTTCCTGGGAAAGTGTACCGATTACTTGTCTTTTGTTTCAACTTATCAGCTAATTATAGTTCGTTCCAAGATGCGTCTCATTCAATGAGGACCCTAGCTCACTGCCTCAATAGGTGTCACCAGTGGTTAAATCTATTGAAATGAAACTGGCAACGCGGTCCTGATCAATTTCCCACACAAAAGCCGTCCATTGTATAGGACCGAGTTTCGGTGTGCTGCCCTCTATCGTAGCTAGGATGCCCATTCCTTTTGACTTATAGACCCCAGAGGTGCCTTCATTTCCGTCATACAACTTGTACTTTTATGGTATTTTGACATCTTTTATTTACGACGCCTGACCACATTTCAAAAATTCACAACAATGGCTCGCCCTTAAGGGCACCGCAGACTGGCGATTTTTCGAGCGATTTTCTCGGCGACCACCCTTGCGACCACAGAGGCAACTGAACATATTTTTAGTTTTTTTAGATTTGTTGACTCGTTTGCGACAAATGCTTCTTTGGAAGATCAGTGATGTCGTGGATAACATCACTGATTGACCTCAAAGGTAATTATTGCAGGCGACGTAGTCGCATCGGAAGTCGCCCCTATTTTAGTCCCCAGTGTGCGGAGCCCTTTATGGAAATCTTCAAAACCACAGCGCCGGTATTGTAGATCGGCGTCGTTGTATGCAAGCAGTCTTCGTGGCGCGTACAGAAAGAGGTTGGCGAATCGATCAGAGGGTTGTGGGTTCGAATCTCGGCGCCATCACAGATTATTTTTCGTTTTTTCTCATTTGGCAGCTGTGCGAGATCTTTACTGTTCAAGAGTGTGGTGGCAAGTGAAACCAACTGTGACCGTCCGAGAGGGTGTATCGTTTTCAGAGGTAGTTTGGAAGTGCCTTGTGGCTGTTCGTAATTTCTACCTCTGCCGCTTGGCGTCTATATCTAGGCCTATTAAGTTCAGCTTTATGCAAACAATTCGTGTCTTGTACCCNGTCTTGTACCCCCCCCCCCCCCTCCTCAAGGGTTCGACACCTTATCACCTTGGCAATAATTTTTAAGGGTAAAGCATCGACCTCAGTTCACACAATTTTAAAGAAGGATAGTCAAGTCATCACCACTTAGCCTACCTGGACTGGTCAAGACTATCGACTCGTTTTCACCATGAAGGTCAAAGAGTCCCATAAGCTTCGACCCCTCTTCATCTTGAGTATATTTAAGGGCAAGCCATCGTTTGACATTTTAATATTGCTTGAATTGAGGCCCCTATGAGAAAAGCAATAAAGACACCTCCAGTTGACTGTTTTTATGGCCCAATGTGATCACTAAAACAGAAAATGAGCAAAGTCCCAAGAATTACAGCTTACATAATCAATAACAAAGAAATTCACCAAACATGAAAAACAGGACCGGGTACAATTTTCTTGGAGAAGGAGCGTGTAAATGACAGATTGAAGGTGTGACAACAATGTCACAAACACATAGAACCTGGGGTGACGAGGGTGTCCTGACATGCTCTTCATGTGAACCATACACGCTCAGTACAAAAAGGACAACCAGGAAGTAAAATCCAAATCCAATATGGCCGCCCTGTTTTGGAAAATCTGGCAGCAATAATGGAATTCGCATGCCGAGTACTCTATACCTGTTGAAAATATTGCTATGGGTGGACTAAGTAGAACAAAACTCGAACTTTATGATCCACATGTCGTTTGATCTTCAAAATGTAACATTTCTTGGGAAAGTGTACCGATTACTAGTCTTTTGTTTCAACTGATTAGCTAATTAGTTCGTTCCAAGATGCGTCTCATTCAATTCCTTTTGACTTATAGACCCCAGAGGTGCCTTCATTTCCGTCATACAACTTGTACTTTTATGGTATTTTGACATCTTTTATTTACAACGCCTGACCACATTTCAAAAATTCACAACAGCTCGCCCTTAACCCATTAACCCATTAACCTGACCTGCCGGGTTACACAACTTGGAAAAGGGACAGAAATCCTAGGCCTGCAGTCCACCCAAACCCCAGCACATGGGAATTCATAGGAGAGCCTTTCTGCCTAATTGGCAACTTAGCTCTCAAATAGATAGATTCAGTTGTTGTTGAGCATGCATATATAGACATGCCCACGTCGGCTGTCGTGAGATAGGCCTACAAAACCGTCCGCATAGGCCTACAGCCATGCTTTCAGACAAGAAGAAAAGGTTCTAACCACAGCATGCCCAGAGACAACCAAGCCAGACGGTAGGCCTACGACGATCAATTTCCCGGCGTGAGTTTGCTTCGACACTCCATCGACGTTTCTTCGCCAAGTCCGCGCAAATCCTTCGACAAGTTATCGTTTGGGAGTTTGAAGTCCCTCTTAAGACTTCGACGCCGTTTCACGGAAATCTCTAAGATTATCGCTCAAGCTTCACCACTCAAGGAAAAGATTCGGCTCGAATCTTGTCAACCATTGAGGAGGCGGGCCTCAAGGGGGGGGGGGTACAAGATACGAATTGATACATGTACTTGCATTAAAGGCCCGTTCGGCGGTTTGCGGCGAGCGGTGCGGTTTTCATCAGGGGCGACCGCCACGATACAACGATAGCACTAAAGGACCGGTTTGACGGGCGTTTTTATCGCGCCGATTTTAACGCTGTTGGCGATATCGCATCCAAAACGTCCGTCAAAACGCCAAAAACGCCAACAGCGAGTGACATCGCCAGCGAGAGAAAAAAGCCATGGTAAAACTCGCCGGCGGGAAATCGCTGTAACGCTTCGGCGATAAAATCTCTGGTAAAAACATCAATCGCAGCGAGATGCGATATCGCTCTTCAGATCGCCAATGAAAATGACCAAAAAGCCGCGAGCGATGCCTATCGCTGTAGCGGCAAAAAAGCCATGTCTTCACATGGCTATTTTGTCGCAAGGGATGAAGAATCGCCCGTGAAAAGTGAAATCGGCGATAACCAGCTCGTGAAAACAGTCGATCGACCTACCATGCGATATCCGTTTTTACTGAGCGCTAAAAAAGTGGCGATTATCGCGGCGACAAAAACGCCCGTCAAACCGGCCCTTAACAGGGCCTAAAGGGCCGGTTTGACGGGCGTTTTTAACGCGGCGATAATCGCCACTTTTTAGCGCTCAGTCAAAACGGATGTCGCTCCGTAGGAGCCTTATCCGTTTTCACTACACTTGGGTTATCGCCGAGAGTAGCGACACGATTTTCACGGGCGATTCGTCATCCCTTGCGACAAATAGCCATGTGAAGACATGGCTTTTTTGCCGCTACAGCGATAGGCATCGCTCGTGGCTTTTCGGTCATTTTCACTGGCGATTTGAAGAGCGACATCGCATCTCGCTGCGATTGATGGTTTCACCAGAGATTTCATCGCCGAAGCGTTATAGCGATTTCCTGCCGGCGAGTTTTACCATGGCTTCTTTCTCTCGCTGGCGATGTCACCCGCTGTTGACGTTTTTGGCGTTTTGACGGGCGTTTTGGATGCGATATCGCCAACAGCGTTGAAATCGCCGCGATAAAAACGCCCGTCAAACCGGCCCTTAACAGAGAAATTCTGTAATGGTAAAAGCCTCTCTGTTAGGCACTGTTAGTGCTATCGGAGTTTCGTGACGGCCCGCCCAGGGCTTTGGATAATCCTTCGATGGTTTAACAACACAATGGCCTATTGATTATCCCAATGCCTGTGAAAACCGCTCCGCTCGCCGCAAGACGCGGCGGAATCCGTTATGGAAACGGGCCTGAATCAGTTCGGCGGAAAATTGGTTCCCCAGATTATTTATCATTCTTCGGACTTCGCCAACTTCCCTCTCAAAGTTCTGCTGCTGCAATTTCCTTCCATGCAATTGATTTCTTCATTCTGTCCATAGTTTTGATTCAATCCCATAAACACATCTTGTCCAAACAAGGCTGTCGACTCCGTATGAACTCCGTCTTTAGCCTTGTCCGAATCGTGTCATCTTTTCCGTTAATGCATAAATTATTAATGAACCTAACTCCTACTTGACCCCGCCTCCGAGCAATCAGAACTTGCTCTTCACGCTCGAATTTGTAACACGGATTTTGATTGGCGCGTCGGTTTTCCTTCGCGCCCAGATGATTGGCTGAGGCTGTCACCACCTCAGAAACGGGAAATGTGGTGGATTCGAACCAGGCTAGATGACCGTCAGGACAGATAGACTGGTGAGAACCAGATGCATAAACAGGGATGGTTCTCGTATTCACTAATTAGCTGGAAGGTCGTATCAGCTCCGGTCTTTGGCTCCTTCCATTGCTGATGTTGGCCTGAAGGTCTCCGAACAAATGCATAGAAACTGTCTGGAACTTTATTGCAGGATAGAACATGTCCTATTCACTGCGAGCACTGTCTGACACTATAAAAAGTGTCTGACATAAAATCTACCTTTTCTGCGTCCACATGACATAAAATCGCTCAGCTACAAACTTCTGACATTTATTGATCACTCGTCTCGTACAGCTGCTCGCAGAGCGATGTCCACATGCGACTTGTGTCTGAGAGCGAACTTCTGCGTGAAAACTCTCACGTGGAATGTCGCGTTTATAGTCTGACATAAACTTTCCGTGGCCTTTCCACATCCTGACATGAGAGAATTTGATCACCATGAAAACTCGCCACAGTTTTTCTTTGCTCTCGACATAAAATTGCCCAGCTAGCACCTTGGAGGACTGTCAGTATAATTCCTCCAAGCTAGCACCTTCCACAGGCGGGCAAGTTACTCTCCTCGGTAACTTAGCGCGAGAAATCTCTCACGTGGAGAGGCGCCTTGTTTCATTCCAATGAAACGTAGACAAATTCATGGTTTGAAATCATACCTACGGTGGCCCATAAGGGACATTTTTCATTTTATATTTTTATTTTTTTTTCGTACTTTTCTCCGTGAAATAAACTTTTCTCCGCGGAAATAATGTTTTCTCCGCGGAAATAAAGTTTTCTCCGCGGAAATAACTTTATTCCGCGGAATAAACTTTTTTCCACGTGGAGAAAACTTTTCTCCGCGGAAATAACCTTTTCTCCGCGGAAATAACCTTTTCTCCGCGGAAATAAAGTTTATTCCGCGAAAATAAGTTTCCAATGAAACGTCGACAAATTCATGGTTTGAAATCATACCTACGGTGGCCACGGAGAAAATTTTTCTCCGCGGAATTAAAACTTTTTTTCGCGGAATTAAACTTTTCTCCGTGGAATTAGACTTATCTCCGCGGAATTATACTTTTTTTCCGCGGAAATAACTTTATTCCGTGGAATAAACTTTTCTCCACGTGGAAAAACTCTGGCTTTGATCAGCGATTTTCACAAAGTTTAATTCCGGGGAGAAAAGTTTAATTCCGCAGAGAAAAGTTTATTTCTGCAGAGAAAAGTTTATTCCCGCGGAGAAAAGTCTAATTCCGCGGAGGAAAGTTTAATTCCGCGGAGAAAAGTTTATTTCCGTGGAGAAAAGTTTATTTCTGCGGAGAAAAGTCTAATTCCGCGGAGAAAAGTCCAATTCCGCGGAGAAAAGTTTATTCCGCGGAATAAAGTTATTTCCACGGAGAAAACATTATTTCCGCGGAGAAAAGTTTATTCCACGGAGAAAAGTAGGCCTACGGCAAAAAAAATATAAAATGAAAAATAAATGTCCCTTATGGGCGGGCTTATGGCCGCCACCGTACATACCTTACTTTCAAACCACAACGACATGAACGAACTGATGTCAAACAATGAGGTTGTTTGCAAATCAAAATTTTTGCTTAACAGACTTGAGTGGCGTTCCATGCCCCAGCCATGTGGCGGACCCGGGCACTGATGGGTGACGTCATCATATCGCGTGTTTCTGGTTGACATCCGTCCATCTCAGTTATCCAGATTTACCAATTAGCGTGGTTCGCTATGTACTTCCACATGCATGGCACATGCATGACATGACGTTGTAATCATCATGGTCATCAGGATATGGACGTGGAGGCGGGTCGGAGGTAGTCTGTAGGGCCTAAGCATCATAAGACTCATCGGCCCTGGCTAACGTCAGTATCATGCTACGCCGCCTGAGCCTCAAAATGGTCAGTATACCGGTACACACTTCACTTTGAGTTTGACTTTTGTGTTCCCATTTGATTTGGGTTTGTATTGTAACGTCAGGTGATCGCGGTTCGCCACTTTTTGACGTCGTCTCCCGCCCGATTTTTGTCACTTATCTTTGAACCACAACAATTACGTATTTAATAAATGAAATCGAAAAAAAACAACACAGCATGTTCGACTTGTGTATCCTTGTTTATCCCATGTGACCTTGAACCCATTGTTGGTACAACAACGTCGTGATGCTGTAAACTATCCGGGGGCGACTGTTTCGGCGAGTGCCGGATGCGCTCCGAAGGGGGGTATCGCGGTTCGCCATTTCGTCGGAAATCGATGATTAAAGTGTGCGTATCATTTTCTTCACGCTAAATAAAGATACCTATTGTTAGCTCTGCTTGTGCTGATGTTTGTTTTAACTTTTCTTCAAAATCCGTTCACAGCAAGTGTGTGAATTTGCCGTCGTAAGATGACATATCTTCCCCGTTCACTGCGCCTTCCGTGAAGACCTCTGTCTCATTGGTCTGTGACGTTACGACATGTACGACGTCACTGTGACGTTGCGTATTTTGCATAATGAAAACAAGCGTCGATGGGGGTACCGCGGTTCGCCAATAACTACAAATCCCAATGTAAACAATGTGCACGTGGATTTTATGAAAATGAATGACGTCAGCCTTGACCTGAATCAACACAGAGGCCGCAGCATCTTTCAGTCGGGGAATTCTGTCAACCGAAACGCGGTCTTCAGAAGCATGAAAATGTGTGCCGTTTTTCGGCTGTTTCGTCGTAGGTTTGCCATTTTACTGCATTGAGGTGGACATGCTGCCAAAAATCGGTGAATTGTGAAGGAAATAACAGACGAAATTCGATGAAAGTTGGTGAGCTTGTAGTGTTGACTTACCTCTTTGAAGTGGTCGAAAAAACCAGAGTGGTTGGCGTCGATACGTTCGGACAGCGGGTCAACGAAAAAAATTATCAGTTTGCGGTGCGGGCTGTGACGCGACGTCAGAACGTGGCGAACCGCGATCACCTGACGTTAGGCCTAGGCCTAGCCCACAGGAGGTTGGCTCAACCGAGGATGCCCCCTTACGGGGATATAAATAGGACAAGGACATCACATTTTTTTCGACTTCTCACTTCAAGCCCAGATTTTCACAAAAAAATATCAATATTTTCACAAAAACCTACCACCGTAGTCTCCACATTGTATACTGTACATATCCACAGAAAATAATCCCAAAAAGTTCCTTTGAATAATTAAAACAGGCCGTTAATTAACATCGCTTTGGTTTGGGACACCATTTGGCAACCACCATATTGAAATTGAGAGCCGAGATCTCACCCAATCAGAATCCGTCTTGCATATCGCCTTTGGAATTTCAACATGGTGGTTGCCAAATGGTGTCCCAAACCGAAGCGATGTTAATTAACGGCCTGTTTTAATTATTCAAAGGAACTTTTTGGGATTATTTTCTGTGGATATGTACAGTATACAATGTGGAGACTACGGTGAAGGTAGGTTTTTGTGAAAATATTGATATTTTTTTGTGAAAATCTGGGCTTGAAGTGAGAAGTCGAAAAAAACGTGATGTCCTTGTCCTATTTATATACCCGTAGGGGCCATCCTCGGTTGAGCCAACCTCCTGTGGCCTAGCCTAGGCTAGTCTAGACCGAAAACTCCGGTCTCCGAACATAACATCATGGTTATGATTCTACGACCGGATACAGCCTAGATACAATTCTACACGGGACTTACTAGTGTAAACGAAAATTTGCATCAATTAGTCAAACACGCCGCACTTTTATTATGAATATCTCGAAAACCTACAGTGGAAATCGCTTTTAACACCAAATATTTATGTAAATGCATGCTAGTGGCACCAAAAGTGTGACATGAACCCCAAAATATAAGTTTCCTTTAAATAGGCCAGGTATTCACTACTCAAAGAAGGGGGTGATGCAGAACAAACTACTATGAAACCGAAAATTTGATATTTTTTCCAGATTCAGAGATATTTCACTTTATTCATATTGTAACGTACATCACATGGACACCAATGGGTGCCCATTAACACCTTGGGTGCGTTTTGACGGAGATCTCCGCCATGCAGTGCGTATATGGTACGGTGCGTTTTGACGGAGATCTCCGTCACGATCAATTCAAATTTACCGCCATTTTCGAAATATCCCGACTCCACATCGACGGAGAGCTAACATCTGCTTCCACGTGGATCAGCATTGAGTCACGGCTATTTTTAGCCATGTACACATTCTATAGATCGTAGAACAATGGCCGCCAGCAGGAGTATCGGCGTCCTGAACGTGGTATTCCGCCGAGGAGGCTGCCGAATTGGTAGCCGATTCGGACCCAGATTTCAGTGATTTGGCGCACGATAGTGATGAGGAAGACAGTCAGGTTAGTGTCAATGAGAGAGACAATGATTTAGATGACAGGGCGAGTGCAGCAAGTGTTGGCAATGAGCCAGTGCTCGAGCGCAGACGACAGTGAAATGGATTAGGGGCGAGGATGATGCCCAGCGCCCCAAAATGTGACAGTACAACGTGCGTGGTTGAATTAGAGGGAAAGGCTGGGGTGGTAGGGCTGCATATGACCCTCCAGTAAGGAACAGACAGAATTATGAATGTGTGCAGCATTTAGACAACCAGCTACACCCCTTTTTTCTGGCAATCCGGGTCTGTCAGATATGTGTATATTCCCCCTCCATAAAGGGAAATATTTTGAGAGTTCATTCACACAGGGACTACTATGATGTTCAGTAAGACTTCAAGAAATAACACAGAAAGTTTCAGGTTGAAATCTTGATTCTAAGTATGATTTTTTCATCTTTGAAAAATGGTGAAAACCCGCGTAACCTTAGCAAATGAGCGAAAAAACAAAAAAACGCTCAGCACCCAAGGTGTTAAATGCTCCAGAAGCCAAAAGGACACTGCTCACCATCATAAAAATCACCACAAATGACAGTGTGAAATAACGCAGTTCAGCTTGGAACTGCTGAACTCGTGTCATAGCTGGCTTTGTTGGGGCTTTTGATAATGTTACTACGTAACGTAACTCACACGGTGTCCAAAACATCACATAAAATGACATTTTTAGATGATAAATTAATACTATACCATAATAGGTAGTGTCAAAATTGATGATAATATTTGTCTCTCAGGTTTCACAGACTATTACTCTAGCTTTTCAGGTCAGATAAGTCATTTCCTGCATATTTTATGCTCCAAAAATGTAACGTTCATCACAGGACACCGTAACGTACATCACAGGACACAAAATTGGTACATTGCAAAAATCTCAGGTTTTCTCAATGAATTTATTATAATACTTGGATAAAAATACATCTGACACATTCTGTAAACCATACAGTTGCTCTGCTGTAGAGTAACATCAAAATATTCAGAATATTGAAAGGATGTAACGTTCATCACACGTCAGTTTAGTCACTGGACACCGCATCATCAAAGTATCCTTTTTGCTCATTTTCTTGGGCCAAAAAGCCCAGTAACAACTGATATGGGCTTCGTGAATAACAAACTAGTGTCAGGTCAACTAAAATCTACACCATGTATATTTAGGTTCTTTTTACAGGAGTCATGCGAAGTGTAACGTTCTCACAGAATAATAATAATAGTAATAATAAAAGAATTTGTATAGCGCCACTTTAAACCTAATTGTCAGTGGCGCTTTACATAAAGTACATGTAGAAGTAAGCGACCGGAATTAAAACATTTTGGTTAAAATATCTAGAATGACTGATTAAAAAGATACGTTTTAAGACATTTTTAGCTCACCGTGGTGAGCTATACAATGGTTGTGCGTCCGTCGTCCGTCGTCGTCCGGCGTCGTCCGTCGTCATCGTCGTTGTCCGTTAGCAGGGCACGTTTCGTAATCGCTGAAGCTATTGATCTGAAACTTGGTACATATATACCCCTAGGTCAGATGACCCACGACACCAAGGTTCGGTCCGATTCGACTCTCAGTTTGGCCACCAGGTGGCGGAAACCAAAAACACAAAAAGTGCAATAACTCCTGAACTAATGACTAGATCATCTCCAAATTTTTATCATAGGTGTAGCTAATAAGGATACATAACATATATAACGGGTTTTTGATTTGACCTACTTTTCAAGGTCACAGAGGTCAAAGTTCGACAAAAGTGACGAACCTGCCACAGTTTGTCATTATTTCACCGAGCNCACACTCGAGCACGACTTGTCGGCATCATCCTTTGATCTTCCCACGATCTGACAGTGGCCTGGGACGGTCAGTAGTCAAATGTCATTCAAACATCATGTTTGTGTAGCGGTCAGGTATTTGGCCGGGGAGACGGTCCCCGCAGCCTTGACTTCCTGTGAAAACTAGACACTGAGACCTGCTAGATACGCACATGCGACGCTGTATCATTGTGCTATTGACTGCGTGTAATAAAGTTATATTTTCCGTAATTCAGCGTGTATTCATCATCGTAAAGGTAGGCTAGCGGTGGTAAAAGACCCCGCGACATAACTGGCGCCCAACTCCAGGCCCGAATCCACGGGATTCGAAGGAAAAAGTTGATTTTATGGTGATCGAACTCGGCATTCGAAAGGGCGGCCATATTGGATTTTTCGCGGGTACAGAGCCCCGAGCATGAGACTTTGAAAAAGGACAGAAAAGTAGTTGAAGTTGGTAGTACTAGTGATCAATGAATAGTAACGTGCACTATAAGACTCATGGGAACAAGGGGCACGAATAATAGTTGGTTCTTCGCCACTAAAGTCACAAATCGAGTACTCTGTCCGAGTGTCCGAAAATAGGGTAGGCCTAGTTGAGCCATCCGGCAATTGGACGAACCTTCTCGCACGTGGTCGGGGGCCATGTCAAAGGTGGGCGTAGTGACACTCGTGGTACTGAGCCACTTCTGTCTGACACGCAGGAGGTAACTGCCTAAGTATGAACAGCCACAGCTTGTCGTTGCAGCAGAGTTAACATACATGTACATGTAGTTTGTGGGGTAATTTGCCCATACTGAGATATAGTGACATCATTTCAAGTGTCAAGTATTAAATAGCATTTTGATAATTTTCCAGGATGGCAGCAGCCCGGCCTAAGTTACAGCCATTTTCAGGAGAGGCAGGTGAGAATTTTGACCTCTGGTTTAAACGTTTTGAGATTTTTGTACCAAATCCCCCGCCAGATGGGCCCGGCCAGGGACGCCATGAAGTGCTGCCGCTGTATCTGACAGGAAGGGCGTTCCTGACATATGATGCCCTCACGCCGGATGAAAAAGCTGATTACGCCGTGCTGAGGCAGGCACTGAGGGATAGATTGGTCCCCGGAGACCATAACTTGCTGCGGCGACAAGAATTTATGGCAATGACCAAGAATACAGGGGAAATTATGGCAGGTTTTGAACTGAGGATAATGGAAGCGGTAACGCTGGCCTATGCTGATTTTCAACCTGCAGCCAGGGACGCGTTAGCTAAGGAGCAGTTTGTCCGTGGTGTTGGAGATGGAGACACCCAGCTCCATTTGCTGACCCACAATCCTGCTACACTGAGGGCTGCAGTTCAACTTGCGGAACAATATATGAGCAAGTGCGACGTGTTTCTCTGCCGCAATCCATCCGCACAGTGCAACAGGCGGTTCCACAGCCCCAGCTGCCAGACCCCAAGGCCGACCAAGTAAGCCCAAAGGAAGGGACAGATGCAGGTAAAAAGGATAACGCTGGGTTTGGTAATGGCGCCAACCCAGACTCAAGGGCGAACCAGCAATACCAAGGGAGAGGCCGCGGGCGGTATAGAACCAGGCCAAATTTCCCACGTGGCCACGCCCCCAGCAGATCACCACAGGCTGCGCCCATGTACCAGGATCCGCGGGGACCACAGAACATGCAAGGAAATCAAGGCCCACCCATGCCATCAGTCAGTAATACAGGAACCAATAGAGGAGGGCATGCCGGTAATGCTAGGCAGTGGGGACCACCTGTCACACTAATGGAGGAGGCGGCCAACAGCAGGTTGAATCCTCGCCGGGAGCGGCAAATCAGGGCAGATTTGAGGGCGAATGTGACTACTGTGGGAGACGTGGGCATAAGTGGCGTCACTGCTGGTTTCTGAAATACAACCAGGGGGAATAGAAGGGGCCGTCAAGGCGGGCCACTTGGCGGCCAACCAGCATGGCCGTGATTCAAGTAGGATTATACCACGGATTNCAGGCGCACGCCACCAGTTGCAGCCAATGACAGCTGGATGGCCACGGCGAAGAAGATCGGTACCGGGGGATGGTCGCGGTTCAAATTCCTGATATCCCGCCCTGGCAATGTAACAGCGTGGCCACCAGTACTGATTGGAGCGGTATGGCCCCCTGGACGAAATGATGTATTCGCTCAAGGTAGCAGGGAGTACCAGTTTTTCAGAGCAGCACTCAGATGGTTGGAAAGCGAAGGGAAGGTGGCTGCGGGGACGTTTTCCAAATTCCTGAGAGAAGCTGCCCGTGCGCCAAATGGTATGATGGATTGGCGAAACGTGTTTGACGGTCCAGCGGGTCAGTCGTACCGGTCGGCGCTCAACAGAGTCCTCAATTCCTTGCGAGAGTACGCCTATAGTGGTGAAGAAGGTAAGTTCAGTTCGCCAGGATTTCTGTTTCACTCGCACCTCGAGTTGCCGTGCACCAATCAGAACACTTGTTAGCCAAACTCGCTGCCAGGTTGGCACCAAGCCAGTTAAACCGACCGATGTGTATTTTGTGGTTGGAAAGTATTAGGAACGAGGATGGTCAGCTATTCTATCTATTGCGATTTACCCACCACTCTCATGAACTATGCAGTTGAACAAAAATACCGTCAATTTTCTAAGCCAGAGAAGGTGGGTGTACAGAAAAACTGACGTGGTCTTTGAGAAATGTTCAGGTTTACTGCAAATGTTAACGATCTATGATGAAAATCGTAAACTAACAGCGGGAGTCAGTCCACGAACAGGAACATCCGGTAAACAGCTTTCCACAGCGAAGTTCGTCAAGGGTTTGTGTGAGCGTAGTCGGAGGGCGGAGCGATGTCACAACCCTTGGTAGCCACGATGGCTATGGGGGGATGCGCTGCTCTCTGTATGACGCCGGTTCTACTTGAATATTGGTTTATTTTAATCACTCTAGTTAAAGCAAATGGCTCGCGGGGTTTGTTGACAGTTGTTTGTTGACATGTCCTCAAATCAAGCGCCGTTTTGAGAAAAAGGCGAAAGAAGGATTTTAGTTAATGGGAAATGCATCAGACAGCCAAACTTCGGAGGCGTATTCTGCAAAATCTGCCGCTTCGAAATCAACGTGAAAACACAAAATGTACATTTTGACCGACTGAATTTGAAAACGTCATTAACCCATTTTAACAAATTTTTAGTGGAACCTCGTCTCCAGTGTTTACGTTCGCATATGTACACAGGTTTCACATATGGCTGGAGCACGGTTTTGCCTGGAGGCGAGATCCACTCTCTGTGGGAGGTACCACCAAAAATGTAAACAAATCCCGCGGGCCATTTGGTTTAACTTCCTTTATCGTATCCATAGGTGAGAGGAGTATGTTTCAAACACTGAGCCAGATGGCGAGGCACATTGCAAACAACCGAGGACAAGTGACCGGCCATTCCAGCGTTTCGCAGGAGTGGGAACGCATTGCCGACGATTTGGAGCGAGAGGCCAATGCAGGTGCTGAAGCATTTGGAGAAACGGTGGAAACTGCAGCAGCGCCAACAGCAGAAGCGGTGGAAGCTGGAGTGGGTTTTTCTGAAGCCGCAGAAGCAGCTGCTGTCGGGGCCGAGGTGGCTGAAGGCGCCGCCGTCGCCGAGGAAATCATTGAAATAGCAGCCATCATCCTACTGCTGTAGGCCTAATGATGATCGACGATTCGCCGACGCACGGTAGAAAAATTTTAAGAATTATAGGGACAGAAACCTATAGTGTGTATGCAAGGAGGATCCGACAACCGGTCACGTGGTATAAATGCTCGGGTCAAGGTCATGTAAACAAAAGCACATGTGCGCATATCAATAAAAATTGTAGCATTTAAAGTCCTGTTTTATCAATGAAAAGTAAAATTTTATGATCATTTAATGGTGTGATAGTGTTTATTATTAATAAAAGTAGGTGAAAAATATCGTGTGCGCAGTTTTTTCGAAGAAATTGTTGAAAATACGGCCCCAGTTCGAAGTGTTCGGATTTTCCCTGTTTCGTGATACGCAGACGGGTGGTTGGGAACGAGGTAATTTATTGTCATTTGCGTAGGGGATCGTGGTAAATGGCGGGTACCAGCGTGTTCAGCGTGTTTTTTTACATAAAAAACACCTAAAGATCCCCTAAGATCCCCACGATTTACGATGAAAAGATCGTCTAGAAACGGCTCTTCACGGAGGCCCTTGACGAGTGTATTTAGTGCTGCAAAACAGCAAGAAACCTTAGCAGAACGTGCCGGTACATCAATATGTGACACTGACAGTGACACTGTCACTGCTGTCAGTGCTGATGTTGGTGGTGGTGGTCATGGTGGCAGGCCTAGGGCTAGGCCTGCTGATGGCTGTTGTGCCGTGCCGTGTGAGGCAACGTCAGCTACATCACCTAAGCGAATGAGGAGATTTTCTCCCTGTAGAAGCCCAGCGCAGGCGGTAAGTCGGCTTTTCACTAAGTCTAGTCTGCTTCTGATAGCCTAGGCCATAAGCCTGTTTATTAATTAATTTCATAATAATTGTTTTGTATTGTAGGCCTATTAGCCAAGCCAAGCCGGGCCAAGTAGAGTATAGCGGACCAAGTCATGGTCATGGCCATGGGAAGTGACACATCCCCATACATTGGCGCATGTACGGTACACAAATGCACACACTCACTCAGCTACAGCTGCTCAGTGCACTTCCCATGGCTTGGTGCGCTATACCGTACTCTACTTGAGCCGGCGGCCTGTGTGGATGTCTGGCCCTTGAGTTGTGTGGCATACATGTAGCCAGCCAGGGGCTGTATATTGCCTGGTGCGTGTACTACTACCATGACTATACTAGTAATTCATGAATTATATTGTGCGAGATATCCCATATGGTATTGCATATCGACCGTGGTGTCTGTGCATGGCATGTTGTCACATTCATTGGCTTGAGTGTGGAATGCGTGGCCATGAGATTGTTGTTTCAACTACCTACCCCCACCTTGTTTTGAATTACCATAATGATTTTACTCCAAAATTTGTTTCAGGCTGCAAATAGGCTTTTAAGGAGAGCATTGTTTCCTAACAGCCCAAAGAAAATGTCACCGAAGAAGCCTACAGTTACTCAGCCAAGAGGATTGCTTGGGGAATGGTCACATGAAGAGGCATCAGCCCTTATCCAATTTATCGCGTTGCACAGGTAGGCCTATAGTTCGCCTCGAAATTTAGGAGAGGCTCTTTATCCTTTTTCACTGCCGGACTAATTTCAACAAGGCAGGTCTTGGTGCTCTCATTTTTTGATAGTAGGTTAATTAATTTGCCGGTACTGGTATTACTTTTTTGTTTTTAATGAGATTGTGGAATACTATTGAGTTGTATCTTCTTTCAAGGGATCAGCAAGCCAATGAGCAGTCAGAATGGCCAATGATGAAATGTGTTCATCCATACTGGAAAGAAGCTGCGAAGTATGTGCAAAGTGTTAGTGGGTCTTCTATTTTACGTGAAGGTAATTTTATTTCTCTATTCTTTGATCATTTCAAGTACAGTAATTGTTATTACAGTGGAATTTACATCAGTTGATACTTTACAAAATGATATGAACTGAAAAGCAAACAAGTTCACATCAGTTTGTAGCCTCAAGTTAAAATGTAATCTACTCTATAAATATATTGACCTTGCACATTAATGTACTTTGCAGATGATATTGGTTTACATTTTGTGGTGAGTAACAAGTCTCTTTGGCAACGTGTAACGTGTCCTCTGGTGCTGTGATTTTCATTTGCTTTGGTATGGTGTCGGTTGTGTGATACATAAGGTTTTTTCCAGCATAACTGACTCAGATGTTACACTGGATGTAGTTTCAGCGGTGGTAGTTTGTGGCAAAGTTTGAGACTTGTCTATAGCTTGCACAAGTGATGTCATATTGTCTGTCTTTTTTCAGCTCTCACACCCATCCTGCTTACAGCTGGTCTTTGTGGCACAACGCAGCTTTGCCTCAAGTGATTTGCCTTGTTTGTTGTAAATGTCTGTATACTTGTATTGCATGATCTGCTTATTTTCAGTGGTGGTTGTAGCCTTGTTTGAGTGGTGGCTTTTGCATATCGGTTCACAAATGATAGAACATTACCCATGCTTTTTCAGCTCATCCTTCCTGCTTTCCACTGGTCTGTGTTGCAGAACACCGTCTAGCCATGGCATGATCTTTTCTTTTTGTTCAATTTCAGTGGTGGTTGCAGTGTAGCATAGTTTGAGTGGGGATGTGGCATCATACTAGAAGAGTTCCTTTCTGTCTTAGTTTACCCATCCTGCAATGGTTGGTTTTTCTTGTTTGACAACACAGGTTTGCATTGTATGTTGCTAGATGTTACTATATTGTACATTTCCTTTTCAGTGGGTGCTATACGTTCCAAGACACAAAAGCTACGAAGGGAGTTCGGCACAGTTGACATTGCGGAAGAAAAAATGGGAATTACGATTGCCTCGTACACGACGGAGATTGCACCCCCACCAAATCTTGCCACATTGTCCCTTCCACCATCATTGTCTATGGATATTGACCACTTCACTGAAACACAGAAGCAACAGTTACTAACGCGACTGCTTCCTGCTGTTCAAGAGGACCATCTGGTAGCTGCCATCATAGATAATGCTAGTCAATTATCATCACACTCAATTTGGAAAACTATCAAGGAACTGTTTAATTCAGCCAACTTGGTTGACCATGCAGGACTCCTTGATGAACTTTTGTATCAAAAGTTTTCAAAGGAAAGGGATATTGGTGACCTCCCTGAAGCCAACTTCATCCGTCATTCACTCTCCGCAATGAGAAAGTTGAAGGAAAGAGAAAAAACAAATTTAATCTACAAGTGGTCAAGGTGCATTGCTGTGACCAGACCAGACAGCGACGAGTCACTGATGCCATTGACAAGGATGCCGTTTGGTCTGATAGAATATCAGATAGATTTCTTTAATGCTGACCATGTGAATCAGGTATGCATGTACTATTCAGTTTTCATTTTAAAACTGATAACAAAATTGATGATTTGGCAGGTATTTAGCGTACTTAATCTTAAAATTAATATTCTTGAAATAGTACTGATGCATAGCCATCTTTCAGGTGAAAGAATCAAAGGACTTCGCCCTATGGAGGGAGACTTTAGATGCTGAGCTGACGTTGCGTCAGGACAAACTAATAACAGGGCCCATGTGGAGTGGATGTTCCCCAGACGATGTGAGAGTTCCTTTGAAGGTATGTACATGTAATTTTGGCCCTCCCTGTTTGGTGTTCTGCCCCGGTAAAATTATTTCTCATGCAGAATATCACTTGATTTTGAGTATCACGACCCTGAATTCATGCAGCGTAAAAAATTATTTGAGTTATCTTCTTTCATATTCTAGGCCAAAGTTAACATTGCTTGCAGGAGCAAGCGTACTGTCAGCCGCAAGCAGAGACAGATGACTGAAATATCATCTGAACCAGTAATTCAAGTGAGTGATATTCCTTAAACACAAATGGTTTGTTTACTTCGCTGGTTTGCCAGTTGGTGGATGTAATGGTGAAGTTCAGCTGTCACTGGTCAAGTTGTATAGCACTTTCATGAACTTCGTATTGTTTTCAGAAAGGAACTATTTTACAAATGAAGGATGCAAATCCGAAAGGGAGATTTTGGTTGAAAGCTGATGGGGTTGATGTCAAGCCAGCTCTCCAGGAATCTATGCGTGGTGTTTGGAATGGTGATGCCGACCTTGGGGATGGTAAACTTCAACAACTCCGAGAAGAGTATGATGATCGCAAGAGTGCCATTCCAAAGATAGTAGCATCTGATGCACTTGATGAGCTTGGAGCCATCATGAAAATCCTGGAGGAAGATACTGAATTCCTCACCACTGGCCTTGAAGGATCCATCAAGGTTTACCAAGCGAAGAGCCGAGCCCAGAACACGCCCGAGGAAGCCCTGAAATCAGCCAATTGGGAAGTGGTCGAATTCACCACCCTCCTAACCCAAAGTCAGCAGTTCAGTGGTCATGTGCACAAGCTTCTTGGTCGTCTCTCATCCAAAACGATAACAATAGTGGCAGCAAGGGATGACCTGAGAAAAATCAATGTTGAATACAAGAAGTACCTGAAAAACTTGTACAAGAAAAAGCGGCAGCCTCCAGCCTCTCATGTTCTGGTGTTCATGTTGTCCGATGAAAGACGCAACAAGAAACCTTATGCAGCACCTGTTCAGTTCATCCCGTACCACTCAATTCGGGATCAGTACATCAGGGACTTTTCAAAAAAGATAAAACAGGAAATGGTCTCCTGTAACCTTTCTGTAGTCGGTAAGTTTGTTGATGGCAGATTATGTTCAAATACTTCAGTCGTTTTATTTGTCCTATTTCTTTCGCTTGTTTGATAGCAAGGTTTGGTAGAAAAATTCTTATGTTGTGCCATGATTTCAGGAACTGTGACTGATGGTGAATTCTGCTCCCTGCGATCCATGGGTGAAACGAGGCCACTGCATATATGGCAGCTTGTTCATGATGCCAAGCAAGCAGTATCTAAGATGCGGAAGCAAACTCTCCTTGACATGCTGATACCAACCAATGGTGAGCACCGAAATAAGTTTTTCATACTTCAGTGACAGATTGAAAATGTTCAGATGGAGACTGTCGAACTTCAAATTCAATCTGTTTTAATTCAATTCATTACAGTACTTGTTGATGGTGTCCCAGCCATGACTCGGGAAAACGAAGTGGTGCCTAATGCACTCAAAGTGCAACTGTTTGACCTTATACATCGTCAAGGAATCCCACAAGAAGGTGCCATTGAACGAGTGCGTCAGGAACTTGTCCCACCAGGTTACGAAGCTCACCCTTGGAAACCAAACTGTCCTGAGTCGTATTTGGAAAAACTGAGGAGCATACTGGCGACAATGTACTTCAGGTCAGTTCGGTTGTCTGTTGTCTGCTGAATTGTTCACTGATCATAATGGTGTCTACATTTAACACATCTTTTTATTGAATACAAAAACTTAGCTTTGTTAGGGAAAATTGATTGTTTCATTTCTTTTCAGGCATTCTGTTGAAAGTTGGTGTGAGAATGGTGTAGATTTCCGACACTATTTGTATGTTCCAGAAACCGATCCAGTCACCAATGAAGTGCACCATGAGCGGGCTGACCACTGCCATCTCCTAAAGAGGATTGCCAACCACACTCGTGAAGGGCGGTATCCTTTGCTAGAACTGGATGGTTTCGATCAGGCCATGAGAGATCCTGCCACAGGTTTGACACAACCTGCTCTAGTAGGAAAGAGAAAACAGTCGGTCACTGATGCAGAAAAGTTGCTGTCCATCAGTGTGGCCAAGTTCCTGGACCAGAACGGCTTTGAGAGGGCTGCCAAGTACGTCGATATGATTGCGAAATGGCACGAGTCAAGTGATGGACGTGGCCTGTCCCAGTTGCAGCGGTCACAGTACAATTACCTGACTCTCAACTACATTCTTGATGAGTTGATGCCCTGGCACATGGACGTGTACGACTTCTCTACTATTGACATCAATCGGTAAGATACTTATGTGGTTGTAGGCCCACTTCTCATCCATTTACAAATCTTCATGCCATCATAATTTTATAGGGGGAAGTACAGCATAAACTCTGTAATGTACACCTCACAAATCAATCGGTGCATTGTACATGAAATCAGTCTTTCCGTAGTACATTTACATTGCATGTAGATGGGTTTGGTCACTGGTGTGAAGGCAAACAACAATCGAGTATTAAAACAGGCACCAGGTTGCCAGGTATTTTGGTCGTCAATCATATATCCACTGAAATTTTCATTACAGGCCATGGGACTGTGTTCGTGGGTTTTCTCGAGAAACCCTTATTGAAGTAACAACAAATATTGAGAGCCAAGAGTATAGGAGAATAGAGAATGCCACCATTGGGTATCCAGAGCACCCCAGAGCAGCGACAACTGATGACGTGGAGGCACTTTTTTCCATAAGTCATCGCCATCTGGGGGACAGTTTCACTCTCCAGGACTTCAAGCACAGATGGTTCAAGATAGTCAAGTAAGACGCCACTTCCGTGATCATTATGAAGTCATATTCTGCTTTTACAACCAATGTAATCTTGTGAATGATTCTTTAAGGGATTATTGAATGGTCTGAAAAAGGGGATGCTATTCTGCTCATTAATTTATGTAAATACAAAAACACATCTTCAGCCAGCAGTACTCTAACGTTTAAGAAATGTTACTTTATACATGTATGTGTACTTGCAGTGAGTTCAACAAGAGGATGGACAATTCCCTTCCTTTTTACTATTGGACGCTAAATGAACGGTTCACCCTGGAACAGGAAAGTTTTGACCAGCGGCCAGACTTCGACGAGAACAATGTGGACGTCACTCGCCATCCACTGAGACTGCATCGCCTCAAACTGTCATCTCGGGAGGACAGCTCCATCTTCACTGCCGGACGAGCTTTCCTACCAGCCAAAAATCGGCCATCTATACGCCAGAGGTTCCATAGACTGGATGTCGGCCTTCCTCCTGTGCCAGAAGAACAGCAGTTGAGATTGCCGACTTTGTAACAAGTGGTGTCTTGCATGTAATACATGTAATACACGCATGTCGGCCTAAATACATGTACACGAATGATCAAGTAATTGCAATAGGTTAAAAAAGTGGAGTATATTTAAAAGCATACCACAAAATTATTTATTTGAGTCTATTCATATTCATACATGTATTCATCCTTCATTGATATTTACAACCAATGTCTGAAAACAAAATCGTTGATCCATAAGTGTTTCTTTTCTTACTTATTCATCATGTTCACAGGTCATCACCATATGAATACCCAAAGTCTGGGGAAGGCCACAGTCCCTTCTTGATGACCTCACAAAAGCCAGACACAACAAATTTTTCTGCTGCTGGTTCATATTTTCTTTGCACTTTTTCTATTTTAACTGAATGAATGGTATTGTCCACCATTGCCGTTGTGACCATACGTATTCTTTCTTTTGGAACATAACCCAAAAGTGTGAAGGTTCCCTCAATTTGCACTTTAATACCAATGGCATTTTTGTCCATCACATTGTCCTGCTCTTTCTCAAGAATAATTTGGCAGTCATTTTTGCCTCGGCAATATCCCAGTGCCTTCTGTCGGTCCTCAGAGAAGGTGCCTCCTTTAATCCTGAACACAATTCTACTGTATTCATCACCTTCACCCTCATCTGTGTCATCGTCACCAATATCATCATCATCATCATCGTTATCCAATGTCAAACCGGCAATATCTTCCAAGTCAGACCCAGAAGATGAAATTGAATTTCTGTCAATATCATCCTGAACGTTAACTAAAACAGTTCTCCCTTTTAGAACACAATTGCATCCACTTTGTCCTAAGTCTACCAGTGGCATGCCGAAATCGGGTATCAGGCTCCCATCGTCCACAGCTTTAACAAACTGTCCAGGTGCACTTGGCAGGATATCGAAATCGGCGATAAGTACAGCCTTGCATCGGTGGTGGTCATTATCATCATCATCGACATCATCATCATCGGCGGCGGAATCACTGAACTGAAAGTAAACAAACAAAACTATGATTAGGCCCAGCCTAGTTCATGTTTGGCTTCTTGCTTTCAGTTTTCATCAAATCTTGAAATGCAATATAATAGGCAAGGTAGGCATAAACCTATTGGGCATATTGCCTTGTACGACCCCCGGACGTCGTGTGTGTGTAGCCTAGGCCTAGGCCTACCTACATGCCCACGCCTGCATGCACACCTCTGTGCTGTGTGCACAGTGTTGAGTGTATGCAGCTGTTCAGGCCATTGTACGAAGAGAGGGAACACGGAACCTGCCAGATGTGGCCCTCAAAATGAAATAGGCTAGTCTTATCGTAGGCCTAAATTATTTAGCATTGCTACTTACAACAAAATCACAAGAGCTTCGAACGTTGATCAGAGCTGGAGTCCATGACTTCAGGAGAAGATCACGAAGTTTTGCCGAGTTGGAAAACAGCACAGAATATCGCCGAAATATGTCATCGACATACGAAATATGCCCATGTAACACCGTCACTTTGTAACATGGACAATGGGGGATACAAATATCTTGTGTTTCCTCCAAAATACAATAAACCAGCAGTATATTTGTCTTCAAAAGCGCAGAACGTTTCGGAGATGTTGACAGTCCGAGGTCGGCCATAGCTACTGATGACGTCAGCGCTGAGCGTTAATATCTATCGGGAGGTCTGGTCACGTGACCGGTTGTCGGATCCTCCTTGGTGTGTATGCGCATCAGTAAAGGCCTGTCTACACGATCATACATTTGTTCAAAACATCATCATACTGATGCTTGCAATTATTGCAGTCCTATTCAGGCTTCGAGAAAATCTCTTCTCTCTCCCAGCCTCCATGTTGACACCCTGACAGCTCTGCAGCCAATACCATGGTACACAGCTCTGTGTTATTCTTTGCATTGAAATACTTGGAACAAATTCACTGAATCCAAATTTCCAGGAAGCATTTACACCCCAAAAATGCTGCATTCTGATTGGGCATGGTTTTCTGACCACCTCATGCTTGGCTGGGAGACCCAATTTCAGCAGCTGGGCTTCGTGGACGTGCATGAAGAGGAGCGAGACCCAAGCCCTGCTGTGGGAAGAAGATGAATTTGGGAATGATCTGATAGGCCTTTTTCCGTGGATCGGTTTTTTTTGGTCCACGCTGTATAACAAGGAAACTCCACACTTGTCATCCTCACAAAAAATACCGAATAAAACATTTGCGCTATTCGTCAAAGAAACTCTTTTTTATTCATTTTTTTGTTTCATAACCACAGAATAATAAGTATGACTTTACAAATTATGGATTAAAAATCAATTTTTGATATCGATTAGTTCGGTTTTCTATCCACTGAACAATAATATTCATATCGAATATTCTCCAGTTATTATTTGCATCCAACGCCTTCATAGTTTTCAAGGTTGGACATTTCAGAAACACCCTGGACCTTATTCACAAAGGATCCAGCGGTCTTAGATCCGTAAGTCGACTGGTTCTCTGTCCTTTTCTGATGCTTAATACATACAGAGGAAGATGATACCAGTCAAACTTATAAGTTATAAGTCCGCAAGGCAGGAAGATGGAGATGCTTCACGAAGATGGTGATTTTGTGGCCAAGTTTTCCGAACATATTTTTACAATAGATGTATTTTTTACAATTCTGCCATTTATCGCGTTTTGTATCTGAAAATTACTGAATTTTGATTCGCCGATGATTTGAGAACATGCTTTCCATACGACGGTTGATTGAGCGAGGATAGGGTGGAAAACACGACAGTCAGATTCAAGTGAACCACGGACTTTATCCGACTTACGAGAAATCCGTCTTATGTAAGTCGTATAATCCGAGTTGTGTACAAGTCTGACAACAGTCCGACTTGAGGAAGGGCAAAACGGCCGAGAAGGAAATGGATCAAAAGCACCAGCCTCAATAAAAAACATGGACAAAAGAGGAGGAGTGACGGCGCCATCCGACTTCTATGCCCGTTCCTTGAAAACGCAGGGCACCATCGGGCCTATCATGCCTAAGCGTACCGCTGATTTGAGTTAAGACGCCAAATGATGCGTGTTTTTTACCTAAGGGCATCCCTAAATTTATCTGTACGAGTTTCTGGAGTCGTCTGACCGTCGCGCGGGACAGCAGCCGTGCACAACCCCCCCCCCCCAAATGGCTTAATATCAGGCCCTGGAATAAGGCCACCTTAAGCAAGGTTCATTGGCGCACGGATCCGGTCCGTTTTCAGTCCGTTTGCCCCTATTTTTGCGGATACGACAACGCAAAAGTCAATATGATCAATTTTTTACGGACCTGGCCCCGTATTCATAAAACTACTTAAGTTTAAGATAAGACACTTGTCCTTTGTTCAACACAAAAGATAAGTATCATACTTAGACTTAAGTAGCTTTATGAATACGGGGCCTGATGAGTCGGACAAAATCCGTGTGCCAATTAACCCTGCATTAGCCAACCCATGCAAGTGCCCTTTGTGTCGCCAAATGGGCTCAGGAGTTGTCAGCGAGGACACGGCCAATCGGATCGCGTTCTCGAATCACGTGATCTCAACATTAGTGTCATCACTTTGATTATAGATTTTTATTCGAATGATAGGGAAGGCAGAGTTGTTTGTAGCTATGCCTTGCGACTGTTTCGCCGGCGTTGGCGTTGAGTGGACAAGAATTACATGTACGACGGCATTTTTGTTACGGACATCGGCACATCGATCGATGGCGTTCAGAGTGGTGCCAATTTCATAGCGTCGACGTCGACGAAGATTCTGAACTCGGCAACTGACGGATATTTTCAGGAGTCTGACTCTTTGCGGCAGTACAACATTGTACCGTTCACTTTCAGAACCCCGAAATGTGTTACGCCATCTTTTGGTGGACAGTGGAACTAAGAAATATGGACATTGTTCTAAATTGTTGCAGTTTTTTCATCAACGATGATGGAAGCGTCGGCGATCGACTTTTTTGAAATCTTGTTAAAGCGAATTGATCGTGCCAGTCAAGGTGTCTGAATAGAGAATCAAATGCCGCCATCTTGAATCTATTACTGTACTCGTATCGGGAATTTGACACAACCGCTGTGGCTTTGCTGTCTTCGAATAGCGTTTAGAACACGGTCAACTGTAAATATAGGCTTATCGTGGGATGTAATCCTGTAAAATACGTAATCTGTAATATACATGTACGTAAAACATGTAAAAAAATACGTAAAATCACGTAAAAAACACGTCAAAATACGTAAAAAACACGTAAAAATACGTAAAATACGTAATACTCTAAAATATGTAATTTGCAAATTGTGAATTTCGTGGGCCACGAAATTATTCTCGGTGTCATTTTTGACCAAATTATTATGATACAATTTGTATGATGTGCGGTTCAATACTAACATGGCGCCTAGAATGAACGTAAACACATTCAAATTGGTATCACGTGGTCGATTTCTCGCCGACCCCGATTTAAAGGCAATGGATACACCGTCCTGTATTCATTGTGCTCTTCTCTGTGTCTTTAAATTAGGATGCACCACATTTAATGTTGTAACCGACGATGAAAAGTTGATTTGTCAGATGATCAGACGGAAAGGGATGTGTTTGGAAAAGGAAGAATTTGTGTCTGGCAGTGAGGGCAGTAAAATGTACCAAAAGAAGGTAAACTTTTGGCTCATTCTTTAATGGGAGGCGTTAGAGGCTGCCGTTAGAGGGCACCACCAGTTAGCAGTCCACGAACGCCATGGGTGACGTCACAGAAAAGAAATGACGCGCCTGACTTCAATCACCCGTAATGATTGGACGCCATGGCTTACGTCTCTGACGTCACATTTTGTGACGTTCCTGTACCGCTGACTGGCGGCCTCTAACGGTAGTTAAGTCTCCCATAAGGCCTGTGTTTGCCAAACAGGTGTGAAGGGAAAGAATGTCCTAGGAAAAACTGTCCGGGGAACAAAAGGTCCTATTGTTACATTCTAATCTCTGACAATTGGTTTCTATATGCATGCCGCTTAATCCGTCATTCAACAATAGAAGTGGACACTTTTTACAGGGGGACACTATTTACTGCTACACCGGCAATCTTGAAGTTCCGCAGCATTTTCCCGTGCGGTGTAACATCTGCCAGTGTCGCTGCATTTCAGTGTTTCCCCATATTGTTTCGGAAACATTGGCAGATAGATCGACACTGACACGTTTCTCTAGGTGTGTAGAAGGCCTACCTTATTACAAGTATTATCAAAAATAGATAAGAGAGGATCTATTTTTGGTATTATCAAGTAGCTAGTTATTCCGTCAGACAAGAAAAAGGGGACACTCACAAATGGGGAACATTCAAAAACGTTACATTGGTGTAACGCTTTTTAATGTTCCCAATATCTCAGTGTTTTCAAACAATAGACAGCTAAAGAGAACACACAGAAATACAGTGAGTCATGTTGGTTGGCATACACATTTTACGTGAGGTGCTGTTTGGTACCTGCCATGTACATAATTATTTCAAGCACCCATCATTTTGCTATTCTTTTGTGGCTTTGCATTATTTATAAGTAGATGCTGTTTTGCATACATTATTATAAGTAGGTGATGTTTTGCATAAATTATTATATTATAATAATTTATGCAAAACATCACCTACATGTACTTAAAGTAGGTGATGTTTGGCAAACACTAGTCGGTGCTGTTTGGCATAAATTATCATCATGAGTAGGTGCTGTTTGGCACACATTATCATGAGTTGGTATTGTTTGGCATACATTATTATAAGTAGGCGCTGTTGGACATAAATTATTATAAGTAGGTGCTGTTCGCTATACATTATTATAAGTAGCACAGTTTCGCTGCAGGAAAACGAAAGAGTGAGATACGAATTAATCAGCAGGGTTCCTGTTGTGCCACCCGTAACTATTGTTGGAAAACTTGGTGCAGTCTGCTATGATAACACGCTGTCTTCTGTGGTAGGAATATTATATAACGGGTCTGTAAAGATGTTTGAAGTCCTAGTTTATTTCTTTAGGAAAGGGGCCTACAGAATGACGTATAATGCTTCAATCTTTAGACATGACATTGTTTTGAGAAAACAGTTTTTCAAAACCTACATGGTCGTTCTATCATTCGAACAACGCCTCAACATGAAACCAAGTTTTGAATTGTTAGATTTTTCAAAGGGGAAATTTGTGGGTGATGTTCTCTTTCCAGAGACGGACATTTGTCTAAAAATTCGGGTGAAAAATTTGCGACACAGTATGCACATGAATTGGATGGTAGACCGCGTTTGTGTTCTTTGTAAAGTCGATAGACACGGATATTTAGTTCTGACTCTGTACGATTTTGTTTTAAACACAAAAAATGGGAAAACTGATGCTATTCTTTTTAATAAAACGAACATTTTCAAAGGGTATTGCCCGGAAATAAGAGGTTCTTCTGAATACGGGTTCAAGTTTATCAATGAGAGAGATCTGATGCTCACTGCCACTGGCCCGATGAAGCGGCGCCGCGGTAGCGTTATGTTTTTTCGTTACTTCCAAGAGAAATATAACTTTAGATTCTTAAAGACAAAAATCAGGCTTAGGACAAGGATATTCGCTACTGCCTACGCGGCAAGTGGGCATTACAGTACCAGGGTACGTGTTGTCCTGGTACGGAACAGTATAGCTGGTGCTCTGCAACTTACGTGCCAACTGAACTCTGACCCTTTGCGGCACGGGCGTTTCATCTATCTTAAACCTTCACAAAATAGATTGCGTCTGCCGGTCATACGTGGGAAAAGAAACACACATGAACGTTTTGCAACTGATAGCCACAATGATGCACTCTATTTGCATTTGAGACGCGGTGTAGGCCAACATGACATGAACCGCCGTCCAAGAAAAGATATCAAACTCTTGAATTCAGTTTTGGTCTATAGGAATAAACATAACTGAAGTGCCACATTATGCATGAGGTACGACTCAGTCTCCCTCGCCACCTTGATAAAACTGGTGTCCTGTCCAACGCATAGCCATGGTAACACCGAGGCTAGACTGATACCATATCGAAACCTCACAGCTGACAAAAATGGCCGCCATACTTTTCAATTTCATCACTTGAGAAGTTGAACACGCTGTTATAACGTTACCAACTCTTCATCAAGTAAGGTAAAATGCTTAAACTCATTCTTTTATGTGTGGCAACAGTCTCAATGCCTAAGTGGTAACTTAGATCATTCAAATAGATACACAAAATAGATTTGAACAGTCTTGTCGAGCACGCATTGACACAAGATCATGGTCAACCTCGCCCCATGAACTATAGTACGTTTAAGTCATCTGGAGCTCGCCTGGGCGTATGTTAATCAAACCCTTAGTAACCAGACCACAATGAACTTAGGGTTTACTCTAAACGGTCCAACGCACATTGTTTTCTAACCAGCTGAACCTTGGTTTGAAATTGAACATACAACTAGACCTTGATTTGAAATTGAACACAGGCACAGGCATGGGATTGGCTGGAAGTGTCCTGTGAATAAAACGCATGTCAATAGCCAGACTTCACCAACAATACCAAGGTGTGCCTGACAACCGAAGGTCCTCCCATCGAGCTCCAGATGACTTAAACGTACTACAGCGCTGTGGTATACGGTGTACATTGAATGATCGCCTCTGTAAACCTATGAACGAGGTTGCCTAGAGGTCAAAGGTTACATCGGCCGCCACGAGATACAAAACCTAATGCATACAGAGGCGCTTTAATTTTACATTATTTGCAGTTTCTCGGTGTGTAGGCCTACGTAATTAATACCAGTGAGGATTTAGTGAAGGCGCAGCGAAAACCGTTGCTTGTATAATAAACTGAACATGATCACCACGTGACCACGGACCGAGCCATCTTAGGCAGTTAGCATATTCAGCTAAAGATGGCGCTGCGGATGTTTCTCTTGCCCATTGGTCGATATAATAGACAAAAGGTTGAGCTACAGACATGACAGGACAATGGGAAATACCGTGATCATGTGACACGATATTCAACTAAAATACATTTTCTGGAACTGAGGGCGCCCCTGGCGGACACTGGTTTAACTAGTCATCACATAACACGATCCTTTATTTTGAAAAAAAAATAAAAATGGCAAAATCGCTTATTAACCATTTGCTACATTTCTTTTTGACTTAAAGGCCAAAACAATTTGGTATAATCTCTTGCCGAAAATAAGATTCGTTCCCGCCTTCAAAAACAATCTGGACAACTATATTTTTCATGACCAGATATCCGGTAATTTAATGTTTTATCGGCAACTTCGTGATTCGCCATATCCAGCGATCGACTCGTTTAGGTTAAATATGACAAAACACCGGTTTGAGTTTTTTAAGAGGAGGAAAATAATTATTCACAGTCATTTTAGACATGCTGGAGTATACAAAACTATTTATGCTCTTGAAATTAACGGCAACAGCGGACTGGGTTTATATGACGTCATTAAGGGGCAAATTATCGGTGAGGTTGTTTCTATTGAGGGCGGGGACCCTTGTGCCAGATCCCGAAACCCTTCCGAGTTCGTAGATCTTCGTATCAACAGGAAAAGGGCGCAACGGTGTTGCATCCTGGGTAATAGAGTCGTCAGTATGGTGTACGATGTTACGTCATCGATGACGTCAGACGGGAAACTGCACATCAAGATGGAAAATCGGACAATTTTAGACGTAGGCCTAGTTGGACTAAGACCGTGTCAGCTTGATTTTACTAACGAAGGAGATAGTTTTTCATGCAAATATGACAGAAATAATAAGGAATCTTACCTCAACATTTACTGGAAAGGTGAAAGTCGACCGGTGAGGTATCCTCTCCGAGGTGAAACTGTCCGCTGCTTCTGGAATCAAAAAGATAAAGTCATAATTATCAATAATTTTATTCGGAGGAGAGTTAGAAAGGGCGTTGAGTACGGACACGGACAATTCAGTGGTGCATCAATTTCAGAAGATTGTAAAGTTCCTCAGAAACATCATGTTGAAATTAAAACTGCCCAGGTTGATGTCACCCGACATAAATATTTCAGAGCGGCGATTTTCGTTCAAGATGACGGCTCATTCGTACAGATTATTGCGGAAAGTTCAAAACGTACCTTGGATTGGGAATTTGTAAACAAATTTTACAGGGTGTAAATAAAATAAAAAGAAGCAGTTTTGAGGGCAGATTCACTGCGCTTTTATCTCTTTATTCAAGGGACGCACCCCTTGACCTTGAATAAAATTCCGATAATTAGCTGATTTGGCATCTCGTAACGAACAGCAGACGGCCGTTCAAGACGCAGATTCTGATTGGCTGAACTCATTCATATCCGTTGTTGTTGTCGGTACGCTAGCCGCTGATTTTGCAGCTTGCTTTCCCAGTCGTTTGTGGAGTGTAGCGCGGCGGCCGGAGTGACACAACGACTGGGTCCCGAGTCTACTGGCCCTTGGCCAACAGATCTGTAAAATCTTAATCGATCGTGAAATTCTGGTCAACTTGGCGCAAACTTCTAGCAGAGAGCGCCCTTTTCCCCAGATCCAGGATCCGCCATCTTGCAGCACTGATTAATGAAATGGTCCATGGACCATGTGCTCACCTAGGTGAACACTATCAGAAACACAAATGACAAATGTTAAATCGAAATGTTCCAGGGTCATGTATCCTCATCAGATGCACCTGATAAAAATTTGGAGACAATCCAGTTACAGTTCAGGACTTACTGGACTTTGAACTTTGGTGTTGGCCACCTGGTGGCCAAGCGGAGAATCGAATCGGACGAAAAGTGGTGTCAAATCCATATTACCAGTTTCTAGCGCCACCTGTGATGAAGTGACCACACTGATATGAGCCTGATAGCTAGCTGACTATTGGGACCATGACAGTCTGGACACTTTTAAGTTTTTCTGGACACTATTTTGAGCCTTAAATAATATTGCACGTGTATGGGCCGCCCAACAATGATCTCAAATTTGTCGCGGCGGCCATTTATTGGAGGGAATACAGTATATTTGGTTGCACGAGAAGCTTTTACTTAAATCAGACAACGCCCCTGCTGATCGCAAGCTAGTCTCAGTAAACTGGGACTCTGATGCTGCGCGTTTGCTTTTACAAACTGACTGTTACATAGCGCGCATACAGAGTCTGAGCTTGCCCAATACATTCCCTGTGGAGCACCTCTGCCCCGAATTCCAGGCGGGCAAGGTTAATTCACAAACCAACACGAAAATCCACAATATTGTATCCCTGTGTTGTTTAGCTACCGTCAATACAGCATATCAGAGCGAATTCAGTAAAATTCCTTCCTTATTTGCTTCACAAATCGAGTTTGAAATCGGCTTCTCGAGTCCTACATGTATATGTACAGACCGATAACACGCCATGACACATGTCTCGCGCATGCAGTGGTGCAGTTAGTTGGCATCGACTACGCCCAGTCACGTGACCTTGAGTCTTGTGCCAGTTACGTGTTCGAGACTTTTTTTACATGAGTTGGTGACATTTCGACAGAGTTTTGTACCGGTATCTTAAGCTTTTTTCCTAATTTGTGCCAATTTTTCAGTCTTTTGGAACACCACTATGAGACATAAGGATACATGAAAGGATTCACGACAGTTACTTGTTCTAATTTCGTCAGGTTTGGCAATAATTGGTGATTTTATTCAGTACATGACCCAATAGGCCCCTTTCGAAAGTCGGCCATTTCGGCGCCGAGGGTCAAAACAAATGGGAAAATGTATTAAGTTTTGCCAGAGTTTGCAGAAATAACTGTCAGAAACACTTTAAACTTGGCAGACATGTTATGAGGACCAATTCATTGGGAAATGTGTGAAAAAATTGTGTGTCATCGATCGATTTTTGAAGATTTCTGCATTTTTTTTCAACCTAACAATAGAAGGTTTAAAGTGTCTGTTAATCCACCTATTGTTCAGGTGTAGAAAATCACCAATTTCTCGGAAAATTTATCGATGACACCCGATTATTTTCTCAATGGTTTGGCAATCACCACATTTCTGCCAAATTTCAAGCGTTTCTGACAGTTACTTATGCAATTCTGGCAAAACTTAATGCATTTTCCCATTTGTTTTATCCCTCGGCCCCGAAATGGCCGACTTTCCAAAGGGGCCAATACACTGTGCTCCATAGGGCGCATATGGGTATCATAACGTACCAGGCAATAGCCGTCAATGTCATATCGTAAAAGAAGCTATGCCTGGTCGACATGGTGACCGTCAGTATAATTCCTCCAAGCCGCAACTAATCGCAGTGATACCTGGACTCGGATACTGCCTTACCATTTGAGGACAAAACCACAGACAAGCCAGTAAATAAATCGAGAAATGGCCAACGTCATGTGATCTCTTTGCGCTAGTTTAGCGACTGAATTGTGATACCAGTCGCTAGTTTGTCGCAAAGTAGATCGCAACGTGCATCAGACCGATTGACCGCGACTGAGACGAGCGTCGATATTGTGCCTCAGTCCAGCTACCAAAGAGAATTGTAGTTACGCCTGCTTAGGATAGAGGGCAGCACTGCCTATTGCGGTTACCACAACTTAGTATAGGTGGCAGCACGAGGAAATCGTTACAATTGGATCCCCTGCAGTTGGCTACCATTTCTAGTGGTTTAAAGGGTTTTTCGGGGGAGGGGGCATAGGCCTATTAAAGGAGTGGCCTACATGTAGGTACAAGTTTTGGCCCAGTAGAAGTATGAGGTTGCGGGGNACCTTGAGTATGACTAGGCCTAAGGAAACTCACAAGAGAGGCCAACATGCCTCAAATCTCAGCTCAGTGGGAGGAAACCGGTGACCGGCCGCGGATCAGGATAGGGGCGGGCTTTAAGGCATAGGCGAAGTAAATGACACCGAGTCGCAGCCATGAAAAGTGAGTGATTTTCATGTTTACAGATCCCTGGTACAAACTTTACTCCTCCCACCTTGATTTATGTTTAATAGGGACCCTCAATATCAATCAGTATCGACTGTTATGCAACTTAACTCTCTTTTGTTTTACAGTAAGAAACTCAGTTTCAAAAAGTTGTAAAAGGACAGGCCATTTTTTGGTACAGGCAATACAGTTATCACATTCAAACAAACATATAAAGTAAGGTTACATACCTGCAGAGACGAGTATTTTGAGATATTGCTGAATTTGTCCAACAAAGATAGAGTATCCGAAATGCGGCACAAAGCAGAAGTTCCAGAAAATCCACCTTATAGCTGACCATGAACTGTGAATGTACAGAGGCCTGGGGTGGCCGCATAGAAACTCCGCTAGCGCTAGCGGAGCCCATATGCCGATAGTGCTGTACATTTTTCCATGCTTTTTAACACCAATAGGCTGTCGAAGCACTAGCGGAGTTTCTATGCGGCCGCCCCTGCTCGCTTATGAATTTTTGGTGTCTCCTGTGTTTGCCTACAATGTAAGCCACCCATACACGGCGCAATATTATTGCACAATATGGGGCCCGAATGGGTGGTCGTGGGCTTTTTGCATGATGGTAGAAGAAAGAGGGCAATAATATTGCCCATTGTGATCCTCATATTGTGCAATAATATCGATCATGTATGGGCCGCTTACTAACCCTAGGTTAGATAATGTTCGTTGACTTTGTTGCATCATATATTTAAAGTTTCCAGTGATGAGGTAACATAGGTTCGCATGAATGATGAAACTCATGAACGTCAGTGAATTTGTTGTATCATTATTTATTTGGTGACTTGGCCAGTGACTCAGAGCAATTCTAAAGGCCCATTATTAGCACAGGTAAGTGAGTCTTGCCTATTTCATGGTCTACCCGAACCCGCATCCTCTGCCGACACTCGGTTCGCTGGTCACCAAGCTGGGCGGGGGGGGGCAGNTGCCGTTTTTTGCCACAAATCAGCATGAAAATCACGGTTTTGGTTGGATCGGGTGGGGATGGGTTGGGGGCAACTGCCCCCTCCCCCGCTAAATACGGCCCTGCAGGGCGTCACGAACCGGGCCGGCAGAGTGGTGGGCTAGCGTGCCCGTTAAAAAACTTTACCTTCCGAGGCAGAGAGTATTGAGCTGGCTCTAAACCAAACATGGCACGAGGACATGGGACATCCACCGGGGACATTACCACCCCCGGGCCCCCATGTTATCCTATACCTCTGTTTCTCCTTCTTATATTTTCCCCTTGCAAGCGCAAGTGCCCCACCTCACTATCCTCCGAGTCCCGTATTAGTCCCTGGGGTTGGAGAGTGCGCGCACGGCGATGGTGGCGCCGGCTGTCGAGAAAAAGTGGCAATATTGGGCTCTTTTAGTGCAGCGCGATCACTACGTGCGGCGCACGTGCAGGCATCAAAATTCATTATGCCTTCATAAATAGTCAACAAAGAACACAAATTTTAAATTATAGTACAAGAAATTTATTTTTTCAATATAAAAGAAGTAAAATATATAATATCTGTACAGGGTTTATACAAAAATGACATGTTAGTAACTGGTCCGCATTCGCTGTCACATTCACGTCTGCTAGTGACGTCATGAGATGGTCACGTGACCGCAACTTCGGACGTTGAAAACTCAGCATTTGATTTCGGCGGGTAAATTCGTACAAAAATATCAAATGACTTTTTCAGTAAAAAAGTATTATGAAGAGGACCATTTCACACATTTGAGCATATCCGAGGTGAAAATCTATTTGGTGGCCACCAAAATAGATTAACTTCTTGCCTAAAAATGCATACGCTTAAAAATTGTAATAGCAAAAATGAGCAACAATCCCGTCCACAGATATAATGGCCCTGGTTTATCTGTCAAAGTACCCACAAAATTTGCCAACAAATCCCAAATTCTTTATATTTTTCACAGGAAATTCGTGTTTTTTTCTTCACCGGATATGTATGAATTTTGCCACCTTTTTATGGCGCATAATATTTTTCTTTTCACTAATCTACGTCCCAGTCATTTTTAGACAAAGTCACTGTAATGGAATGTAATTGTTCATATCAGATATTAGTATTTCCTCCTAATAATTTTTGTGTGAAGTTGGACTAGCATTCTTAAATCCACTCATTTCTTGCGTGAGACTAGTTCGCTTGGCTGCTTGGTGTACAACTGATGGCGAGTAGGTAGACGTGAAATGCTTACGTCACACGTGCCGTCCACAATAATTGCTTACGTCACACGTAGCTAAAGCTTTATCCATCCGCTGATTGCACATAGTTCGCTTACGTATAGCACAATGTATAAAATCCAAAATGCAGTTGCAATGGCAGTGTTTGAAGAGACATTAAATTCGATGTTCATGGATTTACTGTAAAATTTAGGAAGTCTTGATTTAGTAGGCCAGTTCCGCACCCCAGGGCCGGTATGGCTTAATGCTAGCGCTAGCAGCCGCGTGTAGGGCACTTGTAGTGGTCGGGCTATAACTATGGCCAGATGGCGACAGCATTGGCATAGAGTTCACGCTTAGAGACACCGGAAATTGCGTATGCACTTGTGGAATTGTGGGTAATAATGGCTGCGTGTGGGAAATCTGCGCCGATGACGTTGCGGCGTTAGGGATCTGCGGCGCAACACTCGCGGTTGTCGGAATCCTCACGTTGTGTGACATGTTACTCAATGACGTCATACTTTCAGATTGTCCAATCCGAGCCATGGAATCTGTTGTACACGGGGGAACCCCTCCAAGTCCGCTGTGCGACATTGTGAGTTGGTCGTTCTGTGTATTGTGTTGCGAGATCATAGAACTAGGCATAGAAGTTGCCGGTGTGCTGCTGTACTGAGTGAATTTAATCCAGGGTGACTAGGGACAGCGTTCCATGACGTGTTTTGCTGGCAGGCTTTCGTAGCTAGCTCCCTCTGCGCTGAGAAACACTGGAGATGACTCATGAGGCGGAGACGGAGGGGGTCCTGAATGTCCAAACCTTCTGCCGTGACAAGATAACGAGCGACCTCCGCGGCGCATTCCCTGAACCCAACGCTTCGGTAGTCCATAGCTAGTGTTGTGGGGTCGTAATAATTTCCATTGAGCCCTGTAAAGATAGAATGGATGGAAGTATTAGAAATTTCTGTTTAATGAAAATATTGCAATACTGAATATAGTTACACTCTGTAAAATATAGAAAAAATATCAAATGGTTTTTGTAGTTCGTATTGCTGCCGCTAGATGGCTCCCTCTACATCGGCAGTCAAAATACCTCTCAGAGATCCCCTTTAAATTACAGTTGAGACAGTCTGTTTAAGTAGCACGAGTCGTCGACGCCATTACATAAGATTCATAATCTAAGTGTACTCTCCATCCAAATATAGGGACTCAGAACTCACAATAAATTCTTGAAAATCCTTAACAATGGCAGAAACCATTGGAAATTGAACTCTGTACCAAATTTAGCCCAAGAATTTCCCGTCTCGGAATTAATATTGAATAACGCGATTATATATTGCCCTATGATTTTCAAAGGATTTGAAATCATCATTTACTTGAACCGTTGAAAGTGTACATTTGTGTGTAGTTCTACACGTGTATTTTAGGCCAAGTTGAGGTGGATTTTTCGACGCGAGGTGAGGCAGGTGCTGGCGTATACAGGGTGACTCAAAATACGACTGTGAGAACTATAAATTCCTCTTTAAATACTTTCCCTGCACTCTGCAGAAAGCAACCAAAGATACATAATAAAGGGCCTACCTAACTTGGGCCCTTTTTGTTCAACTGTGACGAAAAAATTGAAATCAAGACCTCATTAAT